>PVJN01018448.1:12843-39028 GCA_004026805.1 Lasiurus borealis
TCTCTCTCTCTCTCTCTCTCTCTCTCTCTCTCTCTCTCTCTCTCTCTCTCTCTCTCTCTCTCTCTCTCTCTCTCTTTCATTGACAGAGCCCAGACAGACCTCTACTTTTAAGAACTTGGGTGAGTAGAATGGTCTCATCCAGACAATCCAAGATAATCTTCCCATCTCAACATCCATAACCTTAATCACACTTGCAAAATCCCTTTGACGGTAAGACAACATATTCACAGGTGCAAGGATTAGGGTGTGGACATCGTTGGGGGCCATTATTTTGCCTCCTCTATCAAGAAACAGAATCAATACCCAGTCACTCCAATTTTGTTGGCTGGATCCTGTTCCAGTGATGCTACTGAGACACCGGTGCTCCCTTGAAGTGAACAGTAATCAATGTAGCTTAATGACGTAGGGCCACAAGTGTGGCTTTTCTCCCTCCCAATGTATCTCAAAGGCTGAGGAATGGATGGTAATGCCACCAATTGTAATTGTCTCCAAGTAAAGTTTAAAGGCAACTTGTTATGTCAATTCCAGATACAGGGTTGCTTAGCTATGATCTATTCTTTGGTGTTATGAAAAAGTATATCATAAAGAGAGAGAAGCTACAAATGGTAGAGGGTACATCTCAACAATTTTTAAAAGAAAGAGTGGGGGAAGCCATTGTATCAGGCAATGAAAATCATAACTCAATACTGGAAGAAAATATCCTCTGAAATTATTGGATGTTCAGACATAAGAACAGTCTGCAGGAGCCATTCTAGATGTAAGCACTTAAGGGCAGAAAAGCTACCTCTTTCTTTTCTGCTCACCATTGTGATTTAGCTTTCAAAGTATAGGACAGGTGGGAAGGAATCTATTTTGGGTCTAGGAGGTGCAGGATAGGGAAAAGGGGAAAACTGTTCCTGTATTTTTAGTTTCATCTAAGAACAGTATACCTAGTGGGAACAATGTTGTAAGAGCATTTGGGTTTCCTAGCTAGTCTAAATATCATGTTTTAAAAAGCAATATATTTTTGTAAACTATTCCTTCTCAATATCTAGATAATTTATAGATTCAGTTTTAATATCTAGTTGATCCAGGGGTTACTTAGAATGTTAATTCTTAACTTACAAGAGATTCTAAACATTAAGTGAAGCATTTTGGGCAATGTGGTAGAGCAGGAGGATCGAACTTACTAGTTAATTTTGACTTAGTGATGGACAAGTGTAGGTTTACATGTGATGAAAGATAAGAAGATAACAGCCTGCAACATGAAAAAACATAGCAAAACATCCAAATTTATTGTTGAGTGGGATCAAGATATTAAAAGAAATGTAATAAAGCCACTGAAATTTAAAAAAGGAAAAACAGGTTATAACTAATAATTACACTATAAACAATATTGATGGATAAACCAACTATGTCAATTAATACAATAAATGTAAATAGCCCAAATTTCCCTATAATAAAGAAAATAAACATCAGATTGAATTTAAAACAAATGTAGTTTTAAAATAAAAGGTAAACAAAGTTATTGTACTAGAGAGATAGAAAGAGCAAAGAGGATATATATAATAGCATCAAGTGAAATGGAATTTAAGACCAAAAGAACTAAGAAAGATCTGATCTAATGTTAAAGGTATAATGAATGCACAAAGAAGATATAACAAACAAAGCCACAGATTACATAAATCAAAAACTAGATACAAAGGAGAACATGATCAAAGAACAATCCTTGTGAGAAATGTGATCACCTGTTTATTTAAAATACTATAAGTCAAAGAGACAAATAATGAACAAGAATACAAGAATTCTGATTAGCCCAATTAATAAGTTCAGTTATTATACAAATGTATTTCAAAGTTTTACATTATGAATATTATCTTATACATCTATCTTCCTCTCATATAAGATGAGAATATATTCTTCTCTTACACCCATTGAATATTTACCAGAAGCTACCATATACGTGCATTTATCCACAAAATAATGATTATACTATAAATTCTAAAGAGTAATCCATGACTTTACATTTCCTCTTCAACAGACTACCTAAAATTTTCAGATAATTTTTTAGTTTAGGGTCCTCAAGGCTTTCTTGGTAAACAAACACATGATGAGGCCAGCTTTGTTCACTGCTAGTCATCAACAGTGCAAAGACACTAATTTAACAAACACTGGGGATTAATACCTCTTGCAATTGCTTTACAAATAATACTAATGAAAATTTACACCTTATCTACAAAGAAAAGATCAGTAAGAAGCTTAAAAACACACACCACCCTAGTAATTTTTAAATGCAAATTTAATAAATGAGATTCCATTCTTTACTTACCAGGTAACAAAAAAATCCTATATAATAAAGAGCTAATATGCAAATGATCACCACACCCTCACACCTTGCACCAGGGCCAGGTAACCTGGGCTACATCCCCCACCTGGTGGGGCTTGACAGGGGACTAGGGGCTGTGCCCCCTGCCCAGTGGGGTTTGATGGGGGACCTGAGGCCCCAGCCCTCCACTCAGCAAGGCTTAATGGGGAACCTGAGGCTGCACCCCACTCCCTCATGGGGTTTGATGGGGTGGAGCAGCCGGGTCTGGGTCTAGTATGATTTCAAGGCACCTGTAGGTGGGTGGGGACTTGACTCTGGGTCCCAAGGTGCATCCCAGATTCTGAGAGGACAAAGGCTTTCATATATATTTTACTAATTTTCTTTCATCTCTGACACTTCTATTATAGAGAAACGGCAAATAGCAATATTAAAATATTTACTCTAATTAACTCCCTTTTTTTTTTAAATATATATTTTATTGATTTTTCACAGAGAGGAAAGGAGAGGGATAGAAAGTCTGAAACATCGATGAGAGAGAGACATCGATCAGCCGCCTCCTGCACACTCCACACTGGAGATGTGCCCGCAAGCAAGGTATATGCCCCCGACCGGAATCGAATCCGGGACCTTTCAGTCCGCAGGCTGACGCTCTATCTACTGAGCCAAACCAGTATCAGCAATTCCCTTTTAATGTGTACGAATTTCATGCACCAGGCCACTAGTATAAATTATAATTGTAGTAAGATATACAAGCAAGTATTACTCCTAAGAGTTTCCTGTCTCAGGCAGAGAAACACTCATCACAGCAGGAGTGTAAATTGAACTCCCACTTGGAGGGACATTTTGATAACATGATTTTTAAAAGCCTCTAAATTTTGAAAGTTTGTTGATCAAGCAATTTCATTTCTGGAAATGCGAATAAAAAAATGTGTTTAAATATTTACTGTGTGAATTTCATTTCAGCTCTTTGCAACACGATGGGAACAAACAAAATAGGAGATTGGTTAAATAAATCATGAGGCATCCACACAGTCATTACCCTACAGAGTAGCAGTTAATAGAATAGATTCTGGCCACAAACTTTCTGGACTTGAATCCCTGCTTTGCTTTTTAATGCTTATGACTTTGGACTACATGACCTTCCATGCCTTAATTCTGTCACTATAAAAAAAATTGAGTAATGATAGTACTCACCTTTGCTGACTTGTTTTAAAGATGAGTTAATATATGTGTAAAACATTGCCAAGCAGTGCTTACCACTTAGCAAATTTTATCAGTGTCATATAGCTATTAAAAAGGTTATAGTCATATATTTAGTCAGATGCAAAAATATTTACTGTATATTAGGGAAAAGAGGGGATTTTAAACAAGCAATGGCCATATGACATGATCTCATTTGTGTTGATTTAACTTATATAGAGACATACATATCTGCCTATAAATGTATACAATATTTCAAAGGATAAACATAAAGAGTCATTATCGAGGCTGTGTGTCTCTGGAGATATTGATAGTTTTTTTTTTTCTTCTAAAGCCTTTTTATTTTCTGACTTTCCTGAAATGAACATGCTCTGCTTTTGAAATAAGGGGTAAAAAATTATTTCTTAAAACAAATAAAAAGTCTTGCTCTCACCAGCTGTTTTGTTCTCCTCCCTGGAAATTTGAGGAGAATGAATAAGAAGTCATTTTTGCTTTAGCATTTAACACTTGATTCTCCAAAAGAGCACAGGAAAAGCATTTTTATAAAAAATAGCTCAGTGATTTTTCACTTTAACAACTATATTTCTAAAAGCATGTTTTTGGCCTCATCATGTGTTTATTTACCAAGAAAGCCTTGGGGACCCCAACTAACACTTACTGTGGGCTAGAATATCCGTGGGAAGGCATGCTCTCTGACAGACGGAGCCTTGGGCAGAGTGGCGTTGACCTTGCAGCCTGTATGCCTCCCGCTTTATTAAAGTTTTATGCCTTCAATCACAGTTGCTGCATGAATTCTTTTACAGCTGCCAGCACACTAGCAAAAGCCATAGAGACACGGCAAATCCATTTTCTCCTAAGAAACTGTGAACATTGGGTGAGGCCACCATTTTATTTACTGTGCTGTTCACAAAAAAACAACAACACCCTTGCTGTAGAACTGAGATTTTCTACCTGGGACACTTAAATAAATACTTACTAGAGAACTGGACATTTACAGATCTCCAATCTGTGTTCCTTCTTCCCACTGTTGCCTGGTGGTAGACCAAGCAGGGGTCCTGGAAGAACGTGGTGGCCCAAGAGGAGTGGACGTGAAGGCAGGCAGAGGGGTCATAGAGGAAACAGCTTTCTGGAAAGGGATGCGGAGCCTGCTGGTTGGGGCCCTACAATTCTCCGGAGGAAAGGCAGCATTTGCACAAAGGAGATCTGTCCTGTAGCCCATCTCCAGGATGTGAAATCCAATATTGACACAAAGCCTTAGCCCAAGGAAGGCATATTTTTGATCCTTGGCTGTAAATTCTTAGTAACTGCCTAACAACACACATACCGTGGGTTAGAATATCCGTGGAAAGGCATGCTCTCTGATGGAGCCTTGGGCAGAGTGGCGTTGACCTTGCAGCCTGTATGCCTCCCGCTTTATTAAGGTTTCATGCCCTCATTCACAGTTGCTGCATGAATTCGTTTACAGCTGCCAACACACTAGCAAAAGCCATAGAGACACGGCAAATCCATTTTCTCCTAAGAAACTCTGAGCATTGGGTGAGGCCACAGTTTTACTAGGTATTTGCTGGGCTGCAAGGGGAAAAGTAGCTCCTGGGTCTCATTGCTGAAGAAGCCTGCATGGTGACCCGCATTCTCAGGTTAAGAGTTTCCTGTCTCAGGCAGAGAAACATTTTCCATTTGATGCATTTAAAGCTGTTCGAAGTATCTCTGGAATTCAAACTGTGGCCCGAACTGGCATGTCCTGCTAAGAAAGCAGATGCTTGGCATTTTCCTCTGAGGGTAGAGAAGCTACATTTCTGTTGGTTGTTAGAATCTTCGTCTTCTGCTTCATTAGAGAGCCTGTGGGAGAGGGCTTTTACATGGGCATTGCGAAGCTCAAAATAGTGGTCATTTCAGGGCAGATGGTTCCTTGAGGGAAGGGATTGTGTTTACTTTCTTTATCATTATTTTCCTAGCATGAAGCATTGTGCCTGGCCCATGGTGAAACCCTATGAAGAGGGATTAAATTAATAAATTGTAAAGGGAAAAATTGCCCTTATTATCTGTATTAGTTATAACAACTGCCAAGATCTCAGTTGACTGTTAAGGTTTATTTTTTCTCATTCATAGGAGTTTCCTAGGCGGTAGTGCAAGTTCCGTTCTGCTTGCCTTCTTTCTGAGGCCCACAGCCCCTGTGTGGGGCATGCCCAGTGCTATGCCGGCCTGGCTCCTACCAGTTCACAACTCAAGAGTTGATGGTGCGCATCTCTTCCCAACTCCATGTTCAGTGATATCATTTGGGTAGCCTAAAATAAACTTGCATTTACACCATGGAAACTGGCAAACAATTTGAATCAGAATTTGTTTTTGTTTTTTGAGAACCAGTTCATGAACACACTACCAGCTTCATGTGACAAAGAAGAAGAACAAAGGAGCTGGTGGAAAATCCCAATGCCTCTTCAGACCAAAGCAAATCACATGGCCACAGATGACAATGGGGCGGGGGCACCATTTACAGGAGGCCCTGCAAGTCATGTGGCAAAAATGGGGGGAGAAGGGACAAAAGGTTGTGAACAATACTACAATCTACCCCACTCTCTGAGTAATTGTAACTGACCAAACCCCAAAGTAGGACATGTGGAATGACAGTCTTTTAATGATATAGATATATATTTTAATATACTTTTTGTTATAAAAAAATACTACTTATTAAATAAATGCTTATAATATGCCAGGTATTGGATAGAAGAACTTCCTATCCATGATTTCATATAATTCTCACCACACCCTATGACGTAGGTACTGTTATGATCCCCATAGTGCCGATGAGGAAACTAAGCCTACAAAGCAGTGTTCTAGGTCGGATTCCCTGGAAACAGACTCAGAGTTGCGTAGGAATGTTTAGCTGAATGTTCCCAGTAGATCCACCTGTAAGGAAGCAAGAAGTGAGAAGGTAGAGGGAGAAGCAATGGCCTCAGCCAGTCCTGCAGGGAGGCCTGGGACTGAGAGGGCCTGTCAGGTTGTTTTCAAATTGAGTCAAAGGGGTCTCAGTAGCTATGCATGGGCCATCCCAGAAGGGAGCCCCTTAAGCAATGCAGTTGGCCTGTTGGCAGGAGCAGTGTAATCTATCAACGGTGATACCCCAACAGCTGGAAAAAGGAGGTATCGGCCTTTCAAAGGGGATCTGGGCAGAGACCACAGTACGCACTACAATTAGGTGATATGTCCATGTTCACACCGCTAGTGAAAGGCTAGAACTTAACCCTAAGTCCATCTGACCTTCGAGTCCATCCTCTTAATCCCAGTGCTATACTGGCCCCGTTGTCCTACCTATTTCAGTTGCTACCATCTGATGAAATAATGGCATTTCTGGTCCATGTTTTTGGTTTAAAGACTCTGGAACAGAATGTTTGGATTTAATTTGTTATTAAACAGGCGATAAATAGCATTTGTCATAAGCTTTGGGTGTGAATGTTTGTGTGCATGTGCACAAAGTATAGCACTGAGGGGGTGGGAAAGGGGTAACTGTATTAGATTAAAAGTCTATAATGTCTTCCTTCTTTCTGTCTTCCACACACTTATAGGGTCAGGTTCACGATAAAAGGTGTGAGGTTTGTTTCATGTGTGGGATGTGCCGGTTCAGGCAGAAGAACTCGCACCTGCTGGGAACATGCTTCCCTACTTATCCTTAAAGCTAGCCTGGGCCTTTGAAGGGTCAGCTTTTTGGGTTGTCCCAGCTCTCCCTCTGTCAGAGCTGGGGTTGGCCAATGTGAAAGGTAACAAAGCCGAACACCAGGTGAAGTGGTAAGGCCAGATTTTAGTCAGTAATATACTATGGCAATAGGGAAGAGAATCCAGCATTAACTGACCACAACTTTAATTTGTACAGAGGTGATTGGACATTTTAAGGGGAAAGTAAAGGAAGAGAGGGAGGGAGTGACGGGAACTATAAGGAAAAAGTTACAGAAGGTGGGAAGGAGGGATTGGCTCATGTGACACCCTTGTGGGTTTGCTAAGTGGGGTTAGGCTCCTACTCTCACCCAGAGCCTGGGGGGGAGCGGAGCGGGGGAGAACGACGACTGTCTTTAGCTGGTGCCTGGAACAATCAGTGCGTTCTTCTGGCGGTCTTTCTCAGACAGATGCTCTAAGTGGGGAGAGTGTCATCCTAGGGATGTGGCCTTGGGCACTTGGAGACTGTGTTAGTGTTTTGTTCAAGTCTTTTTAGGCGAAAGTTGAGGCCTAGCTTACAAGCACAGCTCTGAGACGCTTGGCTCGAGTTTGACCACAGAGAGAATCTTTGTCACAGCCAATGAGAAATAAGCAGTTTCGTGGGCCAAATCCCTACCCATCAGACCCCTCTGCTACCAGTCTTATCCAAAGGCAGGAGCCTACTCTACTGATGGAAGCTTTCATACACACACATTCACATACTCTCTCACATCCTTACGCACTCTACACTCACACCCACACACATATACACATACTCTTACACACATAGAGTCTCACCCATACTCAGATGTACACACACACACACACACACACACACACACACACACACACACACTGGCACCTTGGCTGAGTGTTTTGGTTCCCAGGCTCAGCTACTCCCTTGCAGATCGCAGCCTGTTCACAGCCCTAGCCCTGCTGCTGGGCTGAAAGACAGGTAGCACCTTCCACCAGGCCAGCCTCTGCAGCTGCCTTCTCGTGGAACTGCAGTGAGCTGGGACTGGGGTAGATTCAGGAACTTCTACCACCAGGGAATCCAGAGGAGAGATCCCCTGGGTTGCGGGGGAGGGGGAGGCAGGAGGGGCACAGGCAGGAAAAAGAGAAGCTTTAGCTAGAAGGAAAAACAGGCCCTTGGGTGGCTCTGTTTGAAGGTTCCTCCGATTAAAGCTTCACTGGGTGAATTCTCATGTGTTTACCTCATTCTGCATTCAGCCTGGTGTTTGCCAAGGTTTCAGGTCGGCAGGTCAGAAAACCAGGACTGGACCGCAGTCCAAAGCTCTCTCCCATGAGACCCCTCTCTTTGACAGGGATCCTTTTCAAATTCACCAAAAAACTTTCTGCAGGAAAAAAACGTTGAACATTTCATAGGTTAATTAGCTATGCTATAGTTTCCATAATGTCTGATGGTTAAGCATAATCAGATCCCCTTATCAGTTCATCCTCTTTGGTTTTATATTCTCTTCCCATGGGTTGTTTTGGTGCCTTCCTGTGTGGGTGAAAGAAGAGTTCTCTGCTTTGGGAGGGTGGGGCAAAGAGCATGCCTTTGGAGTCAGATGAGGATTTGTGTTTTGGCTCCTCCATATGTGGGTGATCAAACCTGAACTCAGCTTGCCCTCCTCTACCTCTGCCAGGTGGCAGGGTGGTGACTGGGATTACATTGGGCACGTATTAAAGGCTCTCACCAGAGTTCCTGGCTTAAAGTAAATGGCCAATATATTGTAACTATTAGAATTTCTTGCTTTGAGAATCCAAGATGGCGGCATAGGTAAACACCTACACTGCTGCCTCGCACAACAATTTCTAAACTACAACTAAAAGACAGAACAGACGTCATCCAGAACCACAGGAAAGCTGGCTGAGTGGAAGTTCTATAACTAGAAGGAAAGAGAGGGGCTCACAAAGACCCAGGGGAACTGCAAAAAGCTGAGGTACAGAGACGCGCACATGGAGAGAGCGGGTGCCGGAATACCTGGCTGGCTTTTTCTAGCAGGAGGGAAACGGAGACTCCCAATGGCATTGAACCCCTTATCCTACGACACTAAACCCCAGGTCCAGCTGAAACTCATACGGGAGAAGTTTGGACTGTGAAAAGGGAGAAGTGCACGGAAATTTAGGGGAGTCGCAAAAGGGCAGAAGTCAAGCGGCATGCACAGCACTGGGCGCAGAAGACCAACTGCTGATTGTGCCACTGGCTTTCACAAGAGGCGGGAGACAGACCCTCCCAACTGTGCCACTTCTAACTCCACTAAACCCCAGTTTCGGGCAGAACCCTGGGGACCCAGATTCATATGGTCCCAGAGCGCAGGGGAGCTGGAAAGGCAGCAGTCTAGAGGCACTGTGAGAGCGCGCACACAGGGACTGCTCCAGTGATTACCCAGTCACATGAGACTCAGGGGCTGTGGAGGGTGGGGCCGACTGGAAGGCAAGGCGGTCCATTAAGTCCTGAGACTCCACCCCTCCCTAGCTCAACAGAGAGGCTTTTGAAGTTTTGCAAGTCTTGCATCATAAGGTTGAATCCAAAACAGAAGTTCTCCCAGCAGAGTGAAAATGCCAAGACAAAGGAAGAGATCACAAACAAAAGAAATGGAGGAAAACAAATGACTGGATATAGAGTTCAAAACAACAGTTATAAGGTTTTTCAAGAATATCCTAGAAAAAGTTGGATAAAGTTAGCGAGACCCAAGAGGAGATGAAAAAGAACCAACTGGAGATAAAAAAGAACCAACTAGAGATGGAAAAGGACCAACTAGAAATTAAACATGCACTGACTGAAATAAAAAATATTATACAGAGACCTAACAGCAGACTAGAGGAAGGCAAGAATCAAGTTAAAAATTTGAAATATAAAGAAACAGAAAACACTCAACTGGAAAAGCAAGAAGAGAAAAGTATCCAAAAATGTGAAGATAATGTAAGGAGCCTCTGGGACAGCTTCAAGTGTACCAACATCAGAATTGTGGGGGTGCCAGAAGAAGAGAGAGAGCAAGATACTGAAAACCTATTTGAAGAAATAATGACTGAAAACTTCCCACATCTGATAAAAGAAATAGACTTACAAGTTCAGGAAGCAAAAAGAACCCCATATAAAAGGAATCCAAAGAGGACTACATCAAGATACATCATAATTAGAATATCAAGAGCAAAAGACAAAGAATATTAAAAGCACCAAGAGAAAAACAGTTAATTACCTACAAGGGAGCATCCATACGATTGTCAGCTGATTTCTCAACAGAAACGATGCAGGCCAGACGGGAGTCGCAAGAAATATTCAACCTGATGAATAGCAAGAATACTCTATCCAGCAAAACTATCATTCAGAATTGAAGGGCAGATAAAGAGCTTCACAGATAAGAAAAAGCTAAAAGAGTTCATCAACTCCAAACCAGTGTTATATGAAATGCTGAAAGGTACTCTTTTAGAAGAGGAAGAAGAAAAAGGTAAAAGATAAAAAATTATGAACAACAAATACATATCTATCAACAAGTGAACCTAAAAATTAAGGGAATTAAAAATTTGATCAACAGAATAAACTGGTGAATATAATAAAATCAGGAGCACAGAAAGGGAGTGGACTGATAATTCTCAGGGGGAAAGGAGTGAGGGGTGTATAGGGAGAGACTGGACAAAAATCATACACCTGTGGATGAGGTCAGCAGGAGGGAGGTAAGGGTAGAGGGAGGGGTGGGAGCTGGGCAGAGGGGAGCTATGGATGGGAAAAAAGAGAAATAAATGTAATAATCTGAATAATAAAGATTTAATAAAAGAAAATAAAGAATTTCTTGCTTTTACTTTTTAATTATATAATATCAGTATGTAGTGAGACTCAAAAGTCAGTATTTCTTCAAGAAAAATTGTTATTCTCCTAGGTAGGGTGTGAGGGAGAGGGAGCAACTTCCTTCAGATCACATTGCCTGGATTGTAGCTTTGCTCCTGGGTTTTGTGTTGGCCTAGGTCCTGGGAAGGAGATGGATGGGGCTGCAGTCCTGAGCAGCCTGAATTGTGGCAAAGCTTCCCTGGGGAGGCAGCCAGGGATGCCTGTAACTTCAGATCCCAGGCGGCCAGGAAGCTTCCTTTCATTTGCCCCAATTTGTCTCCATCCTATAGTCCTAGTAAATTGGGGCAGGGAGGCTGTGGGAGGAGATGACACAAGAGTAATGTTCACGGCCAGGAAAGGAGGGAAGACCTGTCTTCTGTGTGTGTGCTTGCTTAGCAGCTGGGCTGGGCTGAACTGGGTGGATGAGCAGGCAAGTAAGGAGTTGGTCAGGATGCATGGAATTTCCTTACCCACTAGCTGAGCCTAAATAATAACAGGCTTTGAGATATCCTCCCTGTGCACTCCCACTCTGCTCGGCCTGCAATGTTCTGTCCTTTGGGAGACCAGGGGAGCCAGGCCGGGCAGAGACTGGAGAGGAAATCAGGAGAAGAGGGAAGGAGGGAGGCAGAGTTCTTTGTTTCTCTCCTCAAGCTCCGGACAACCCACATCCTTTGGGGAGATCTTGGTTATTCAGAGCATGCTCTGAGCGCTTGACTGGAAATTTGTCAGTGCTTCTTGGGCTACATCATTTTTCCACTCTCATTCACTTTCTGATCATGACACTTTTTCAGTAAATTTGAAAACAAATATCCAAGCAATCAGGATGTCATTGCCAAGGCATTATAAACAGCTTCTAATGGTGTGTACCCGTAACGAAAACATACACTAAATATTTTCATCTTGAATGTGCGGGTATAAATTTACAGGGCTACTCTGTGGGCCTGAATACAGAACATCTCTGTTAGCACAGAGCAGGAATTTAATTGCTTCAAGAAAACAAAATCCATCAATAATAAAGTTATTCTATATCAGATGGAGTTTATAAATGTGATCAAAAGACTATCCTGTAAAAACAACACACACATAAATCCTTACAATAAGAAGAGCATTTCCTAGTGATACACAGTTTTCAATGTTTTTCATTGTCTCCTGCTCAATTTCTGCAAGTTAGCAAAGCTTCAGAGAAAGGTTTCTAGATCTTTATCTTATAATGCAGTTGTTTCTCAAATTCCAGAACACTCATTTCCCTGGTAGAAGGCATTCTTAGGACTTAACATAGACACAAAGAGAGGAAATCTGCAAATGGATTTTGCAGTTCATTTGTTGCTTTGCCAGATAAAACCCTGAGAGTAGATGAGGCCAGCATTCTTTGTCAACTACAGAATAATTTTACAGCAGCACCTGGTCAACAGTTCTTTAGCGGGAGAGGGAGGTTTGACCTACCTTATACAGACAATTAAAATTGCAAAGCTGGAATACAAGAAATCGGTAGCTCCAGTTCTGTGTAACTGAGTGAATTTGGCTTCTGTGCTCCAACCTCCAAATGTTAACTAAGGTGAAAGTTACAGTCAAAAGGGGGAGGAAACCGGGGTGGCCCAGCCAGCTTTTGCTCATTCAGAAAAAGAAGGGCTATGAGTTAGTTCCAAAGAACAGTGAAAAATGTCTCCTTCGGAATATGTCTCTCATTTTATTGCTTGCTCTTCCAAATGAGATCCTCTTTTCCCCCTTCATCCCTTGGGCTCTTGGAAAAACTTCTTGAGGAGAAAACTTTACCCCAAATTATAGTGCAGTTGGGGCCTCGTAATAAAGAATTGAGTACCCTTTTCAGCAAGTGTAGTCTTATTTTATGCTTTTTCTTATTCTGTTATGTTGTTGGTCTAGCCTCCCCGGGTCTGAGTACATAAATCAAAGCACAAGTGATAAAGTACATTCTTCTACAGGAGTCTCCCCTTCGAATGTCCCCAGTCTGTCAGCAGGCATTTGTGAGCAGGAGGGAAGAAGGTAAATGAGTTGATAACAGTCATTGTTTATGAAGCATGCACCATGTACCAGCGTAGCTTTTGGGATCGTGTATCATGCAATGCCCACAATCCCCAAGAGTAACAGTATTATTCTCATTTATGGATGAGGTAAAACTATGGGTAAAAGTTTCAATAGCCAGTAACTGGCAGCATTTATTAATGCAGAATAGTTCCCTAAACCATTACCCTTAACTAGCAGGAACTTTCACATTAGTGAATACACTAAACCCTCACAATGATCCAATTGCAAAGTATTATTATTATTATTATTATTATTATTATTATTATTATTCCCATTTTTCCTATTGGAATAATTCAACCAGAAGTTAACTTTCTCAGGGTCACCCTTTGTAAAGGACAGAGCCAGAATTTAAACCCTTCCAAAGGCTTTCTTTGTTCTTTCTACTACTCTACATTGCTTCCACCAAGCACTTGGCATACATATTCTCAAAGAGATTTGGTGCCCAACTTTGTATTTAATAAGGCCAATATAAGTGAAAAACATACATGCAACCTAGAGATTCAATTTTAGGATTCTGTCTCTTTACTGAGAGGAAAAAGTGGATGTGGCATTGTGTTGGCGAGGAGGAGAGTGGGCTTTTGTTTTCAAAGAAGACATATGGGAAACAGAGTTTGTCTCCGTAGTTTACAGGAGGGATGGAAGGACATACCCAGGCTGTCAGGTGATGGATTTTTGTAACAAGTGCAATGGTGATTGGTTACAAGTGATGGGAAACTCCAGTGCAGGGACTTAACCTGGAGTGAGTTTTAACAAGAAGCCTAGTGGTGGGAGACCTCAGGCATTGGCTCAGCTGTTCACAGATGCCACTGGAACTTAGGCTCTTTCTCTTTCTACCTCTGCTCCCTTATCAGGTTGGCCCTCTCCTCTTGCGAATCAAAGAAACGTGTCATAAAGTCAGGAACAAAGGGGAAGAAGAGCGCACCCACGACACTGGTAGCATGTTTGCAGAAATGCAGAGGCTTCCTCAGACTCTACCTGCCCCCATGACTTCCACTTAGGTCTCATCCAGCAGCAGTGTGTCCTGTGGCCACCCCAGCAGACAGGGAGGCTGGGAAAGCCAGTGCTTCCCTGCACATGTGCCCCCAAGGGAACTGCTTCCCTATATGGACGGGGTAGGGTGAGATATCACAGACAGCACGCCTCGGTTTAGGAGGTTAATGTGGAGAAGGGTTAGGCAACAGGGCTGTACTTGGGAGAAGGAGGGTGTTAATGAGGAAAAATATCCTTGTGCCCTTTGTAGTTATCTTTCTATTTAAATGGCCATAGAGCATTACACCGTGATGCTTCCTTCCTTCCCTCATCCTGTTCTTGATTCTCTTTACTCCTTCTGCCCCAACCCACACCAATAGGCCTTTGGGCTAAATAATGTTGATAATTATCAGATCATCTGACTCTGTTTTTTTTTAATTCATGCAAATAATATGCATTGAATAAATAAATTATTGCTGAATTAATACTTAATGAAATGAGAAAATCCCAGGCAAATATCAGCGGGCCAGGGCCTTTGACTGCGTGGCCAGAAGGTCTCATTTCATCAGAAGAGAAGCTACTCAGAGCGTATGGAAGGCATCTGGAGGCCCTTGATATCAGAATCCACAGGTACAAATGTCGGCTAAGCGGCCTGACTCAGACAAGAGCAATCTGA
Source organism: Lasiurus borealis (assembly GCA_004026805.1). NCBI lineage: Eukaryota > Metazoa > Chordata > Mammalia > Chiroptera > Vespertilionidae > Lasiurus > Lasiurus borealis. Next base: position 27,556 of record PVJN01018448.1, read on the forward strand.
GGGGGCCGAGGACTCTTGGATCTCGGGTGAAAACAGCCCTGTTTGACCTTGTTGTTACTTCATGTGATTATAGCTCCATGTCTTCTTTGTCTTGCAGAGCCAGCTGTCCCAGGCGCTGAACGGGCTGTCGGACAGGGCCAAAGAAGCCAAGGAGTTTCTGGTGCAGCTCCGCAACATGGTCCAGCAGATCCAGGTACCGGAGGCGGCAGCACCTGACACAGGCAGCAGCCCTCATAGGATAAGATGAAACTATGTGATGAGGGAGCTTGTTTCTTCTCTTTTATTTTTATGTGTTGTGGGGAAAATCCTATTTCTTTCCTTCTGTTCTGTCTCTTCCATTACATACAAATACACATACAGACCAGCTTCTGACATATTCCTTCTTGAGGTGTTATGTTTGCCGGTAGCCAGAAAGAGCCTGGTTTTCCAAGTAGTTCCTATCCTCCACACAGAGGTCCTAATTCTCTACTGCTGTGTATTTTTTTAAATATTTTACTGATTACAGAGAGGAAAGGAGAGAGATAGAAAGTCAGAAACATCGATGAGAGAGAGAGACATCGATCAGCCGCCTCCTGCACACCCCACGGTGGAGATGTGCCCTCAAGCAAGGTATATGCCCCTGACCGGAATCGAACCTGGGACTTTTCAGTCCACAAGCCGACACTCTATCCACTGAGCCAAACCGGTCTCGGCTACTGCTGTGTATTTAGAAAGAGGTCTACTTCTTTGTGAATTTAGAGTCATTGTTGTTGATTTTTTTAAACTCTATAGGTTCCCAAAGCACCTTGCAATGATTATATCTTATCTAATAGTAACAAACAAATCACACTTGCTCTTTTTTTCTTCCTTCCTTCGTCACTTTCTTTTCTTCCTCTTTCCTCCTTTTCTTCCCCATAGTGATGCTTCTCCTCTACTTAGATACTTAAATATTTTTCAAACACAATCTCCTGGTGACTATAATTTCATATTGTTTTATCTGGACACAATGATCAACAGATCAGCCAGCATCTGGAAGCTGATGAATTCTTCCCTAGAGCTAAAGGGAAGAAGCCATACATTGCATAACATGCTAAAATAATGACTTTCTTCACGGTTGACCATTCTTGTGTTTTGAAATTTACCTCAGAGAAGTAACCTGAGCTCTACCCTCCATTAAATTGTCTTTCTGAACTAATAATTAACCCATGTTGAAGCAGAAATGGCTTTTTAAAAATATATTTTATTGATTATTTACAGAGAGGAAGGGAGAGGGATAGAAAATCAGAAACATCAGTGAGAGAGAGACATCAATCAGCCGCCTCCTGCACGCCCCGCACTGGAGATGTGCCCGAAAGCAAGGTACATGCCCCTGACTGGAACTGAACTTGGGACCTTTCAGTCCACAGGCCAACGCTCTATCCACTGAGCCAAACTGGTCTCGGCAGAAATGGCTTTTTTAATGTAAGTCAGCCTTCTTTCTAAATCATCTCACACTGATTTCTTTGCCTATTTTTGGCATAGATGCCAGTGTTAAAACTTCTGATTCCTTAACAATCTAACAGCTGTACATGTCCTTCTATTTCCCAAGCAATAGAGCCTCTTCTTTGCTTTTGCTGGCATAAAATACGCAGCCCCAGGCTTGCCTCAGAACCCCATCTCTTCATCACACAAAGCTTTCCTTCCAGTCTAATCAGAGTCTATCATAGAAAGCTCCCCTCTCCCTCCCAGTATTGCCCTGCATGGGACAGAGAATTCTCTTCAATGATGTTTTCCAGGGGATTCCTCTGAGAACTCAAAGCAAGTGCCACAAAAACCAAAACTTAACATTGTTTATAATTTAGTGAAAGAATCGCTTAAAATTAATGTTGTAATGAATTAAAAACTGTAGATCCAGCATTCAACTTAAGCATCATGGGGAAGCTATCATTCATGTAGAATTCGGTTACCTTCCTCCACAAGCTGTTGGTTCGTGTCTTACTTTAGCAACCTACCCATTTATGTTCACTTTGCTTTATTTAATGAAAGGAGCACTTTTGCCCATGATTATTCTTACAAACTTCCGAGGTCGTCTGATTATTGTTTACTATTGAAGACCGTTGCCATTCTCTTTCTTGTTTCCCCAAATTCAGTGACTCTTTCATCTCTCATGCCTTAACAATACCCACTCCCTCAGGCAACCAGCCTTTCTGAATGTCACCTTCCACCAAACACAGCTGAACATATGCCAGCCTTCAAAAGGATGCATGTGCAACTCTACAAACAAAGCTTGATTTTATTTAATATAATTCAGACTTTGGAGACGACTCCCTTTTGCTAAAATTAAGTTGATCAAGTGATATTCATCCTTTTTAATCTAAATTTAAAGCAGGACACAGTTTTTTTGAGATGACAAATGTACATTGTGGACAGAACTCCTCATCCTTCCCTTCAATGAGGATCTCTACCCGACAGTGGACGGGCAAGCTCCGGGGAGCTGGGAGCCGGTGAACTGTGTAATTAGTGCCAGGTTCCCCGCAGGTTTTCCCTGGCAGCCCAAGGCACCCAGGCAGCTTATGGCTGAGAGGTGTGCTCTTTCACACAGGAGAACAGTGTGGAGTTTGAGGCCTGCCTGGTGGCCCAGTGTGATGCCCTCATTGATGCCCTCAACAGGAGGAAAGCCCAGCTGCTTGCTCGCGTCAACAAGGAGCATGAGCACAAGCTGAAGGTGAGTGCTGAGCCATAGGGGGACCAGAAAGCCACGGGGCTGGGCTCCTAGGGCTGTGATAAACAGGCCTGACGGGAGGGGGAAGCAGGATGCCCACAGCCTTGGGTGGGCAGTGGCCTGGCTGGCAAAGAGTGGGCATAGCCCTTTATGCACCACTCTCTTCTTAATTTTGCTCAGCAATATTTGTTGAGTGACTCCTCTGGGTCAGAAATTGCTTTGGGTACAGGCATAATAAAATAAATAAAGATCCCTGCCCTCCTGGGGCTTATATTTAACAGGAAGGATAAATAATAAGCAAGATAAGTAAGATATCTGGTATATTAGTGAAAAGTGCTAAGAAAAAAAATAAGGAAATAGGGATGGGGAATACTGGGGATGGTGGTTGAAATTTTAGGCAGAGACACCATGTGGTTTTGAATTGGGAAATGGAGTGTGCACTTCCCAGAAAGCAAACAAGAGTTGTCTTAACTTTGAAGTGAATCATGCATTTAGATAGCTGTACACACTTGTCATCACAAGGTGGAATCAATTGATTACAAGTGTGGGTCCCCTATGGTCTTAGGCTCTACCACAGCGACTCTCAACCTGTGATTCATGACCCACAGGTTGAGAACTGCTAGCAGGGTTGCCTAAGACCATCGGAAAACATGGATATTTACATTACGATTCATGAACAGTAACAAAATTACAATTATGAAGTAGCAACAAAAATAATTTTATGGTTGGAGGTCACCACATGAAGAACTGTATTAAAGGGTCTCAGCATTAGGAAGGTTGAGAACCACTGCCCTAGCAGTGGTCAGCAAACTCATTAGTCAACAGGGCCAAATATCAACAGTACAATAATTGAAATTTCTTTTGAGAGCCAAATTTTTTAAACTTTAACTTCTTCTAACGCCACTTCTTCAAAATAGGTTCACCGAGGCCATGATATTTTGTGGAAGAGCCACACTCAAGGGGCCACAGAGCCACATGTGGCTTGCGAGCCCTAGTTTGCCAACCACTGCCCTAGAGGATAAGAGAACTGCCCCACATCTAAAAGACTAGGTCCAGAAGGAGACCCAAGGAGAAATTTGAAAATGAAGAAATAAGAGAGCACAACTGATAAGATTTTAGACTAAAGCTTGGTGGCAGGGAAGCTTCCAGTACCCAGTTCATGGTTATGAGAAAGAAGGCAGGAAACCAGGTGCCAACAGGGGCATAAGGCCTGGGCAAGGCCTGCAGCAAGACTGCCATGCTGAGCCTAAACACAGTCACCAGTCCTTCCTGTGTGCCTCACCCTGACCCCAGGACCCAGAGCTCAGGTGCACAGGGAACCAGGAAGTACCATAAAGAGCACCATTCCCCTGGGAAGCTGCCCACTTCTCCCCAAAGGTGAAGAAAACCCCCACTCCAGCTGCCTTCTAGAGGTGAGAAGCCATGGTTCCATGATATTAGGAACTGGTCCAAGGATCCAGAGTTCCAGTGCTGGTAACCTGGCTTCAGAGCCCAGAATCTGTGATGTCTCTGGCTGATGGAAGTACAATGCACAGAGAAAGCTTGTCCCCACCCCCACCCTCTCATCCATCAGTCCACCAGCACCTACTGCACACCTACTAGGAGCTGAGTGCTGGGTGGAGGAGCAGGGGAGGAGAGAGAAGGTGGCTCAGGATGAGAGATGACCTTCCAGAGCCTACATTTCAGAGGATGAGATAAAATATACCCACAGAAGACTTCAACACAGGTAGAAAGAGTGCTTTCAGAGGAGAGGTGGCCAGTGCCATGGGATTAGGAGGAGGGTAAAATTACTTGCAGCTGAAAGGGTCACAGAGGGGATCTTGGGAGAGCTGGCCCTGGAGTTGCCCAAACTTTGGGAAGTGTGTGCTAGAGGCAGCTTACGTGCCCCCCTGTGGGATTTGGCAGAGTTTGGAGGGAGGGAGACAGTGGTTAGCACACTGCGCCCTGGCCTTGCTCCACCCAGGTGGTCATGAGGACTGATGCACGTGTTCTGTTTCTGTCGCTGCTCTGACATTATTAACAGATTGCCCCTCTAGCCCTTCCTTTCAGCACGCTTCAGAAATCCAGATCTCTTGCTATAGCAGAACTCGGGATACCTTTTGAATCAATCACGTAGAGGGATCTAAAATAAAAACAGTTATCTTTAGGAAATGAGCCGTACAGCTGGAGTTTTTCCTAAATAATGGGCCAATGGTTTTAGTATTTAGCCACAACAGTGTAATGTTTTCTCAATGGAAATGTCTTTTCTAAAAAATTGTAGACACTTTCCTGGCATTACAAAACAGAACACAGCGAATAGTTTGTGATTGATTATATGGATGGTAACTATCGTGGCAACTTCAAGTTTCCTATTTTGGACGATCTAAGGGCAGGAATCTGGATGGAAGGGGAAATCAGAGATTAAGAAAGCATAATTTATTTATATCAAAAGGTGGCATGAAGCTCCCCAGTCCCCTGTTTAGTGCCGCCTCTGCAGATGGTAATGGATGAAAACACGCTACAGGCTGTGCTGTGCTGTGGATGCAGATGGAGACCACACAGGAGCGGTTTTAACGTATCACTGGGACTCAGCCCCGCAGGGTGTGCTAAGCTCTTGGGGGGTGCTGTGCAGAGGGGCCTGCCCTCCTTTCACTCTGCCCTGGGCGGAGTTCCCTGCCCCACATCCCAAAGGGCTATGGAAACCAGAGACAGGTGGCTGGGTGTCCCCCACGGCAGCAAAGCTGTTCTGTCTTCTGTCTCGAGCGATTTGTTTCTCTGCTGTTTCAGCTGATTATATCTGTCACTGCTTCTAAAAACAGCCAGCAATGCCAGCGCCGTGACTATCGATGCCAGCCTCCCTGTCTCCCTCGCTGTTTTTCTCCTCCTCCTGCCTTTTCCCTTTCTTGACACTTCTGTGGCTACTCGTGTTTGTGAGAAAAGATTGGCCTTTTAGGGACATCGCTTGCCAAGCACAGTTCTTTCTTTCTTTCTTGGCTAACCCATCCCTCACAGTCCGGCAGGGATCATCTTTTGGTCTTCCGCTTCCTTTGGTCGAGTTCTCTGGGGAAGCTTTTTGCTGACAAAGAAAAGAGTTGTGTGTGTGTGTGTGTGTGTGTGTGTGTGTGTGTGTGTGTCTGGCAACTTTCTCTCCCTGAGCAAGCCAAAAGGCTCGGGATGCTGGAAAGTGAGTGTGTATAAAGACAGCCTTTACAGTCTGCTCAGGCCCTCTCTGAGAGCGCTGATGGCTTGAGCACATTGAGCAGTTCTGGTTCAGAGGCCAGATGGAGAGGAGTGGTGAAGAGGCCATTCTCCGTGTCAGAGGGAATGGGGTTTGAGGACACCCTTTATCATTTACTGGGTCTCTAACTGTGGGCAAGTGTTAAGCCTCCACTTCTTTTTCCTGTGTATGAAATAAGACTTGAAGTAGTCATCACTTCATCTGACATTGGAAAACACTGAACACAGCACCCAGTAAATATTCGCTATCATTATTGACTAATAACCTGGTGCACAAAATTCATGCACATTAAAAGGGGATTAATTAGAGGAAATAATTTAATATTGCTGTTTGCCCTTTCTCTGTAATAGAAGTGTCAGAGATGAAAGAACATTAGTAAAATGTATATGAAAGCCTTCCTCCTGTCAGAGTCTAGAGCTCACCATGGGACCCAGAGTCAAATCCACAGTCACCCACAAGCACCTCAAAATTGCATGAGACCCAGACCCAGACCCCCACCCAATTGAGCTAGATCCAGAGCTAGCCAGTCCCACTCTTGTCAAACCCTTCCAGGTGAAGGGTGCAGTCTGAGGTCCCCCAGCCTGGTGCTAGAGTGGGGGGTGGGGCCTGAAATCCCCTGTCAAGCCCCACCTGGTAGGGGGCTCAGCCTGAGGTCCCCAAGCCTGGCGCTGGGACAGGGGGAGCAATCTGAGGTCCCTTAGCCCAGACCAGGATGGGAAGTGCACTTTGAGGTCCCCCATCAAGCCCTTACTCTTCATAAATCATATATATATATGATTTATGATATATATATATGCCTAAGCAACTGTCATGACCGATTGACTGAATGACTGGTCGACCAGGGTCAAACTGACCATCAGGGTCAAACACTCAACACAGGAGCTGCCCCCTGGTGGTCAGTGAACTCCCACAGACAACCTTCTGCAGCCGGCCCCATCAGCCTCCATCGCCAGCCAGACTGAGAAACCCCACCCATGCCCGAGTTCATGCACCAGGTCTCTAGTAGTTTGTAGTACAGAATTAGCCTACACATGGGCGTGACTGTCTCTGAACCTCAGATATTCTTTAGTGGCCTGAATTTATAATTGATCATCCTACAAAATAGTTCATAGAGTTGGATGAGCTATTTTTAAAAAAAGGCTTTAAGACATATGCAGATGTGGCTGTATTTTAGGAAAACTGTTGAAAATGTAAATTACAGTTGAGACTATTTTGTGGTTTGAAAAAAGCACTGCGAGCCAAATATCTATTTTCAGGATGTGGTGAACTAAAGCAAATGTCAGAAAGCTATTGGAGAGAAGAAAGGCTTTTGAGCTTTCAAGAAATATTACCAGGTCATATTTGGAACTCCTGGGTAATATCCTCATGACGAACAGATACACTGGATCCCAGGTTCCCTGTCCTGTCTGCATGTTTGCTAACATCCTTCCCAGGTCTGCCCTCAGTGAGCAAGGCCTTGAGATTGTTCTCTCTGTGAGTTTGTGACAACTTACAGTAAAATGTCTCATTAATGAGATCTATGCTTTTCTCAAGAACTTTACAAATGCTATTTTTCATTTGCTAAACCCAAGGAAAGATCTGATAATTACTGTTATTTATGTAATATTCAGAATTTGAAATAATTATCTTAAGTGATTCTATCTCCAATATTTTTTAATGAATTCATATGTTGAATAGTGTGTGATAGGTCTCTTAGTTACCTTTCAACCCCAAGACTCTCTCGAAAAAGAAACATAATTTTTCAAAAATATTCCGGAAAAGTATAATCTTTAATTTCCATATGTGGTTGGTAAACTCACATATCAACAAAATTACTCAGTGAGAATGCCAAGGGATATTGATAAAGCTTACTGTTTTATGGAGCTTTTCATATTCATAGAGGGTCCCCATACCCAATTATAATTATCTATAGAATGCTTGATTTTGAATTCTACTGTATTGCTGGATTTTATTAGAATCATTATTATTATTGTCGTTATCTTCGTTATTATCCTGCATCCAAGACATTTGAAATATACAAAATGAAATATTTCGGAGATTCTCATCCTAACAATGTTGTAATGGCAATAACTATTAATAATCACTCTGAGGTTCTCCACCCTGAGAATAGAGGTTGAGATCCTTGGGAAGATGGCAGCTGGCAGGATGGAGGTGAGGGAGAGGTCTGGTGCACAAAACTTGTGATGGGGTACGGGGTCCCCCTCAGCCCAGCCTGCACCCTCTCCAATCCAGGACCCCTCAGAATATGTCCAACTGCCGGGGTTTAGGCCTGATTGCCTAAACTGGCAGTCGGGCATTCCTCTCACAATCCAGGACCACTGGCTCCTAACTGCTCACCTGCCTGCCTGCCTGATCACCCCCAACTGCCCCCCCATGCTGACCTGGTCATCTCCAAACTGCCTCCCCTGTCAGCCTGGTTGCCCTCAACTGTCCCCCACCCCTGCAGACCTGGTTGCTCTATGCATCCTGCTGCTCAGTCATTTGGTTGTCCCTCACTAGCCCCACTGCCAGCCTGTTCGGTTATCCATTCAATTGCAATGGTGGCTTAGGCTTTTATTATTATAAATATTGCCTGTTATGTTCCCATTATGTTTGTTAAAAATTAATTATATGGCCGTATCACTGAGTACAAATTTATACTAAGGATATAAATTAGGGCTTGTCAAACTGCTTATTTCAGCTATTTTACAATTGATTTATAATAGGCAAGAGAGAGAGAGAGAAATTGAGAAGGAAGGAAGGGAAGGAAGAAGAAAGAGGAAAAAAGAAGAAAGGAAAGAAGGACCATCTGCTCAATTTCACAAAGAGTTTTAAAATAATTATATAGCATTTGACTGGCTTCAGCCATTACTAGAAAGAAAAGGCAACAGACTTAAGCCAATAATCAGCTCAATCCCAATAAAACTACTACTGGCTAGGAGTTCAATTAATCTATTACAGTGAAGACATTTGGAAAAATTAGGCACACTGTTAAAAACTTCAAATCTTCAGCTGCTCTCATTAGAACTCGTTAGGGGCCCAACTCTAATAATTAAGCACAATTATTATTGATTGTAAGCCTGTTTTTAATGGGCAATTTTTTGTTGTTTCATTTAGCAAATTCTGTGGTCCTTTGCTTCCCACCATGTAGGAGCAAAGGTCACAGACCTTCTGTGACAAAATAAAGATGTTCATCCTCAAAAAAAAAAAAGTTTCAGTGAATGTAATGATAATATGGGAAATAACATTTAAGTCTAGGAACATAACAGGAGGATTCTTTATTGTATTCGATGAATCTAATGGCCAAGGTGCTTCCCTGTAACTCACAAATGGGAGTCAGTTCCAAGCATTAATTGATTATCTTGATTTAAGACATGATGCAACACATAGAAACTCCCCCCACTGACCAAAATGACTTGTGAAGAATAAATTTAAGCATGCATCTTTAATGTACTTGTACATCAAATAGAAAAAAAAAAGATTACCTCATAATTACGGGAATTTGTTTTAAACTGTGATGGGATAGTATACATTATGTTTTAAAAGAATTTCTTGAACTAGGAGAAATAAAATATTAATATTCCCAAAACCAGTTTAGCTCAGTGGATAGAGCATCAGCCTGAGGACTGAAAGGTCCCAGGTTCGATTCCAGCCAAGGGCATGTATCCTGGTTGTGGGCACATCCCCAGTGGGGGTAGGGGGAGTGCAGGAGGCGGCTGATCGATGTCTCTCTCTCATCGATGTTTCTAACTCTCTATCCTTCTTTCTTCCTCTCTGTAAAAATCAATAAAATATATATATTTTTTAAAGTTAATATTTACTTAGACTAAAAATTCATTAGTGATATCCCTCTAGATCAGTGGTTCTCAACCTTCCTAAGGCCGTGACCCTTGCATACAGTTCCTCATGTGGTGGTGACTCCCCCAAAACCATGAAACTTTGGTACTGTTATGCATCGTGATGAAAATATCTCCATTTTCCGATGGTCTTAGGCGACCTCCAAAGGGATCGCGACCCACAAGGTGAGAACCCCTGCTCTAGATGCTATGATGAGCATGCTACAAGAAAAAGTATTTATTAAAAAGAAAAAATAAAGAGAAGTGAGATGTTTGACTTTTCCCCATCTTCTTTTCAATTGTTTTTGGAAAGTATATGTAATAATCTTTAAAGGAAAATAAATTTATAACAAATAGGAAAACATTAAATAATTGTTATTTAAACTCCTTTTAGTTATCTATAAAATCTGGACTGCTGGCTGTTTTTGAGGCTTTTACAAAGTAGCATGAATACCCACAGGTGAGTGATTGCGATTCCTAGAAAAATCTTGTTCAACTCTGTGCTTCAGAAACCACCTCAGAATTTGGGGCACTGAGCAGAGGACATGCAGGAGGAACATCTCTGAAGAAAGAAACTTTTCAGGGGCTGCCCTGTGTTTGCCACTGGGCAGAGACAACTGCCCAGAGGCAGAAACTGCCTTTCTAGGTTAAAGCTGACTCACCGGTTGGCAAGTAGGACAGCCTTTAAAACTGCTTTCCAAAATGAGCAGATTCTAAGTGGGTTATTCTTAAAACTTAATTCTGCAGCCATCTCTCGCTGGCTTACTGGTCATTAGTTCATTGTCTCCCAGCAAGTCCCACCTCCAGCCCCATTCCACCACCCACCTGAAGAGTCAGACTGAGAAAGGAGCTGGGTTCAGGTGGTGATGTCTGCTGTTTAGGAGGGACAAGCAGTGGTGGGAGAAGGTGGGGCTACTGTGTTCCAGAGCGGGAGCTGCAGCCGAACCTCAGGTGGCTCAGCTCCTTCACAAACTCTCCATGACCCCCCACTTCCCAGAAGAGGAGAGTAAGGGGGACCCGTGGAAGATGTCCTTTGAGGTGCCAAAGCAGCCAGATTCTCATGATTTCAATCTGCAGGCCTTTCTGGTGGGTCCTGTTGTTACAAGTTCCTGTAAGAGCCATTATTCAAGCTGTCCTCTGGGGTCGCTGTCCACAGCAGACATTGCCACAACATAGTCTTCTAAACTTAGTTTTGCTCCATGATGCTCTTAGATTCTGGTTTGAAGTAGCTTTCCACAGTCCCGGTTTGCTTCTTTTCTACTCTCTGCCGTTTTGGGACCATTCTGTCCTGTCATCGATCCTAGGTGGTTCGAGATCAGATCTCTCACTGCACGGTGAAACTGCGACAGACCACAGGCCTCATGGAGTACTGCCTGGAGGTGATAAAGGAAAATGATCCTAGTGGCTTTTTGCAGGTAAGTGTCAATTAGTTTCTGCTTCAGATTCTCAGTGTCCCGTGAGATTGACTCTACCAAGGCCAGATTCCCGCCAGACCTAAGTATGAAAGGTTTCTAACTTCTTGACACCTCCTACTGTCAATATGTCAGTGATTCCCCCCTTACCCCCCCCCCAAAAAAAAGTGAAGTTTTTCAAATCCTTGGATGTCTCATGATTTCTTTAGTATTAGTTGTTTTAGTGAGATGCTATGATTGTCACTTGAATTTTATTTAACTTTCAATCCCAATGAGTAAGGGACCTTTAATTAAGAAATATGTAGATCACTTGCAAGTCACGTTCTGCCTAACTGGCTAAGAATGACAG
>PVJN01018449.1:0-38949 GCA_004026805.1 Lasiurus borealis
TCATAGACTTTACTAAGTGTTCCCCCCTCTGAATATTTCCATTATGCACCTGGTACCATACATAATTATTAAAATATTATTATTGACTATATTCCCTAGGCTGTACTCTACATCCCTTTGACTATATTGTAACTACCAATTTGTATTTCTTAATCCCCTCACCTTTTTCTTATTAATGTGCAATTTTGTATAAGCTAGTGCATGCAGTTTTCTTAGCACTTGAGACTAGTCCTTTATTATTTTTTAAAAAACTTTAGGGTACTATAGTTTTGTTAACACTAACAAGGAATGTCTTTGTTAACTAATTCTTGTGAGGGGGGAAGAGGGGGAAGGGGAAGGGCCACAGATCACCTACTTACTATGTAACCAATTATGTTACTTTTGGTAGGTTGCCTCTCAATTTTGAACTGGTTTATAACAGTCCTGCTCAACAACTTCCTTCTTCATATTTTCAGTATATATTTGGCAAGTAGTTTTCCTTCAAAGACAAACCAAGAAGTCATAGTGTTCAAAGTTAGACAGAAGCCTAAGCTTTTCCACCAGGTGGGTATCTGGTTATATATGCCAAGCTAAATTTATTGTGACTGTAATGTAAGATATGGTAGAACTTTAGAGTTTTATGCTACCACTAGAGGCCCGGTGCACAAAAATTCGTGCACTGGGAGGGAGTGTTCCCTCAGCCCGGCCTGTTCACTCTCCAGAAGCCCTCAAGGGATGTCCTACTGATGGCGTAGGCCTGCTCCTCTGCAGAGGTGACCGGGCTGATCAGGGGAAGGTGCCACCTCCATCACCCCACTTCTGCTGCTACTGCCGGCCCTCGCAGCAGCCACTGCTGCCAGCCCTCCTTGGCCCTGGCAGCAGCTGTGGCTTTGTCCAGAAGACGTCCGGTCTAATTAGCACATTACCCTTTTATTAGTATTGATTGGTTTGGAAATTAAAGTAGTTCAAAACAATTTACAGGGTGATTTTCACACACACACACACACACACACACACACACACACACACACACACATATATATTAGTAGCCCTGCACATGAATCCGTGTGACAGTAGGTCTCTTCGGGGCCTGGTCACTCTGCACCCACTGCCTAGAGCAGTGGTTCTCAGCCTTCTAATGCCGCGACCCTTTAAGACAGCTCCTCATGTGGTGGTGACCCCCAACCATAAAATTATTTCTGCTACTTCATAACTGTAATTTTGCTACTGTTATGAACTGTAATGTAAATATCTGATATGCATGACTTATTTTCATTGTTACAAATTGAACATAATTAAAGCATAGTGATTAATCACAAAAACAATATGTAATTATATATTGTGAAATATTTATTTCTAGTTACAAATAAATGAAATTTTGTCTTGAATCGTGGTATAGCATGGGTAGCAGTCTTAATATAACAACAGTAAACTACATTGCTACATTTTGCTACACCGAGGAGCAGTGTGTTGGTTCCTAAGAACATGGGAAATAGGTGTTTTCCAATAGTCTTAGGCGACCCCTGTGAAAGGGTCATTCGACCCCCAAAGGGATCGTGACCCACAGGTTGAGAACCACTGGCCTAGATGCTCTCTGCAGCCCAGAGGCCCATCTGTGGCTGGGTGCAGAAAGCTTGCCTCGTTGCCAGGGCAATGATGCAAGCATTCACCCCCATCCTAGCTGCTCCATGCCCGCTGCCTAGAGGCCCTCTGCAGCCAGGGTGGAACACTTGCCTCGTTGCTACGGAGCAAGCATTCTGCCAGGTTGCACATGCTGCTCACTCTTAGTAGCCGCCTCTCCCATGGCTGAGAGGACTGGGTGCCGCCATCTTGTGGCTATGGGTGCTGCCATCTTTGTGACGGAATGACAGTTAATTTGGATATTACCCTCTTATTAGGTAGGATGAGTACATCTTCAGTTCATCCACAAACCTGGATGGCCCCATGAGGCTCATATCTTTAGGCTCCTCAGTTTGTAAAAGAAGTCAACCAACTTCAAACTCTGAATTCTTTTTTTTTTTTAAATATATTTCTTCATTGATTTCAGAGAGGAAGAGAGAAGGAGAGAGAGATAGAAACATCAACGATGAGAAAGAATCATTGGTTGGCTGCCTCCTGCATGCGCCACACTGGGGATTGAGCCTGCAAGCCAGGCATGTGCCCTTGGCCGGAATCGAACCTGGGACCCTTCAGTCCACAGGCTGACGCTCTATCCACTGAGCCAAGCCGGCTAGGGTGTGCACTTTGAATAATGAGTTTTACTTCTGGAACACATCTCTCAGTGTTACCAAAAAGTTAACAACTTTTGTCTTAGGAAAAAAAAAAGAGATTTAAGAAAATTGGTTAAAAATAATAAAACCCATTTTCTAAAATATGTGTTGAGATCAACTTAAGTACAGCAGAGAAATGGATATTGCAAATCAGAGAGACCCATTCCACAGAATTATTCCTTTAATGGCCAGTGTTCAGTGTGATGCCATCAGTCTGCACTGCCACCTGCCACAGAATACAGTTCCATGGAACCCACCTCTGCTCTTCCTACTGTTCAAAGTGTTGCTCATTAGACCGCACAGAGCCATTTTCACAGGCTTCCTTGGAGAAATTCCTTTCAGATTTTTGCAATAAAAACAGTTTTGCTCCCTGAGTAACAGAAGTATTTATCTCACTGTATAATAATTTGCAAAATTTAACTCCTTTTTTGTTGACTGCTAAAAGGTTTGAAGCCAAATGTAATCTAACCATAGCAAGTCTGTGTGTCATTGTTGTAGGTCTTATCCAATCTCGATGACAAATTTCTGTCCAGTATTCATTTTTAATAGTCCCACTCAAAATTTTTATTCTTATTTTGATTTCTTTTGAGATTTAGAAGGTTTTCTTTATTACATGCATTCTTTTTTTTTTTTTTAAAGCTTTCTGGCTAGAGTCCACTACAAAAAATAAATAAATAATACTGTCTATTGAAAGAGTAATTTTAAGATATTTCCTTAGTTTCTTTATCGTATTTGAATAGTGAATGATCTTAACAACAATAAACTCCCTCTGCACCTTTAAAAAGTGAGTTGAAAAGGACCCTTGCTCCTGCCAAATCTCCTTTCTTAAACAAACACGCTCTGTGCAGATACTGACCTAACCTGATACTCCTTGGCTGCACTGAGAGTATCTTCCATCAATGCCCTTAAAGTTATGTAGAGATTAAACAATAACATCTCTGCTTATAACGAAGTACTCTCTTCTCTGTGTCAGTAGAGACTAACTTAACAAATTCATTAACACAGGATTAGGACTGAAGTAGCTCTTCTAGTTCCGGGTAGGACTGGGTTTCCATCTGTAAACTGGAATGACAGGCTTGGATAACCGCAAAGTGGAATTAAGTATTCAACTACCTCTTATAATACTCCGCACCTCATGAGCCCTTACTAAATACTTGTTGACTGACGAAGGGGGAGTGGGGAGGGGAGGGAGTTAAAGCACTGATTGGGCGAGGGAAGAGCTTTGGCATAAAACTTTTTTCCTTGTTTCTCTTCTGTGAGACTTATGCCAAAAAGAAAAAAAAAATAAATTAAGAGTTAGGGAAAGAAGCTAAGAGAAGAGGTCAGAGGAAAAGAAAAGATTACAAACAGCTGAGAAGAATTGCGAATTCATTTTTTTAAAGATTTTTTTTAAGACTGATTTTTAGAGAGAGAGATACAAACATCAGTCACCTTGACCAGGAATCAAACCAGCAACAGAATAACACCCAATCGAGATACACCAAACAGGCATCATCTAACAGGGATTTAACTTAGAAATCAAATGCTTACTTCTTGCTTCCCTTCGTTATTTAATATTCATAGTAACTCCCAATGGTAGACATGCACTCTATCAACAGAAGAAGCTAACATTTTAGAAGTTCGCTAACTTTCCTAAGATCCCGGTGGATGGTGACTGTAAAGCTGGACCCTCCAAGGCCTAGCCACCATAGGTTAAACATTTTATTTGACCAAGACTTTCTGCATCAATAAATGTTAGAAACAAAAGAAGTATCAAAAAAATGAAAAGTTAATCAACAAAAGTTTAAAACAAGGCACATAAAAAAGAACTCACATGCTCCAAACTAAACATGGAATCCGATGTTCTACTTAACTAGATATAATAAATAATAAAAATGTATAAGCCAGTATTTGTTATGCTCAACTTTTAGGGAGGGCCTACCATGAGCAAACAATCTAAGAAAAACACATCTAGAAAAACAGAATCAAATAAAAAATATTATTGGGAGAAAATGCACAGCACATATATACAGAATCATAAATACACACAAACGCACATGCGGGAAGGAAAAAGAGCAAAAGAAAATGAAACAGAGATTATCTTTCAAGATTTATAATATTTCAAAGTAGAAATTCTAACAATCCTTCCAAATATTTAGAAACATTGTATTTTGACACCCTTAATTCTTCATTCTCAGTGGGTTATGCCCAAAACATTCCAATTTGGAACACAAAAAACATATAGTTCTTCTTCCATTGAGCACAACTATCTTTAACTTAATAGTCCTTTAAAATACTGCATTTAAAAGGTTGTAAGGTCTTTTTATTTTGAAAGACATGCTTAAGAATAAATGCATAGGTAAAATGAGCCCAAATATAATAATCAAAAGAACAAGTTCTAAAAAATGGTAATATTAATTGATAAGTTAAAAACAAGTTTATTGGAGGCTACTATAGTCAATTCTTTATATTGAGGTTATTATAAAATCAGAAAAGCAAGAGAAATGTGTGATTCTATATAAGACAAGTGGAATATAATTTAAATTTGGCAACGCTGATATCATTCATTTCTCCAAATATTTTTAAAAAGTTCACTCATCAACTGAACAAGTATTTATTAAATGCTGTGATATGTCCAGGCCCTGTTCTGGGAGCAGAGACTATAGCAAGAAGCAAGGCCAGAAAAAAACCCTGCTTGCATGGACTTACATTCTAGTATGAGGAAGAGAGAAAACACAAAGGATTAATAAAATACACAGTATGTTAGATTTTAAATGCTGAAGATACAAATGAATAGGGAGGGAAGATAGGGAGACTGTATGTGTATGTGAGGGGAGGGGTAGGCCAGGAATACCCTGATAATTGAGTAAAGACCTGACGGAGAAGGTGAGCTATGCAAATATCTAGGGGAAGAGAATTTAGGCAAAAAAAAAAACAAACAAAAAGACCCCAGCAATTTTTCACTTGAGTAACTCTGAAATTTTGGTCTATGTTTTGCTCATAAATCTTGGTCTGTGTCTTTGGTTGTTTCTTTAAATTCAGGGACTAACACATTAGGCCAAAAGCCTTTTATTTTCAAATAAAATCTTAACCAGAAGGGAAAATAAAGCCTGTTAATAAAGGAGTGCTCAGAGATTGGAATGGATGGTGAGGCAGCCAAACCACTCTGTTGGCCTGTCCTTGAGATAACTGAGATGGCTCTCCTTAGGAAAATTACTGAGTGAGAAACAATTTAGTACTTTAAAATTCTCTTTCTCACTGCAATCAACAATGGGTTGACTGAATGTGATTGTTCTGTTACAGGCAAACACAGAACGATAATATTGGGACAATTTTTTTTAAAGCATTCCATATCTAAGAAGAAATTCCAGCACCATAAATCCCTCCTTTCAGAAAGCTGCTAAGAGGCGAAATATGAACGGCCCATTTAACTCCATGTAATGCATGCAAGTGGTCAACAGATTTTAACGCCACCAGATGTGTCAGGCAAGGAATAAGCTAGAGTTTTCATAAGCCCGTTCGACCAGGGAAACTAGAATGTGGTGTTGGATACATTAGTCTTATTTTCTGTTTCCCTATTACACCAGCATTCCAACAGTCAATCTATTCATGAGGTAAGAGTGGAAGAAATGGTACTCCTATCACTAATGGACTAGAACTGTTCCTTAGCAAATTCAACCAAAATTGCAGTAGAATTTCTTAAAATGTAACACCTTATTCATCTTTAAAAAGTAACTAGCTAATTAAAGTGATGCTAACATAATACAATTTAGGCCAAAAATTAATAATCTTTTTTCAAATAAAACAAAATTCTAAATATTAGATACAAATAAAATGATGTATGGAATTTTAAGCTAAATATGGTCTATAAGAGATAAGAGTTCAGTCCTGGCCAGTGTTCTCAATGGTAAGAACATATCGCAAGTTCAATCTTGGCCTGGTCAGGGTAAGTGCAGAAGGCAATCAATCAAACAGTGTATCTCTCTCACATCAAAGTTTCTCTTCTCTCTTCCTCTCTATCCCCACTTTCTATTTCTTTCTCTCCCCCATTACCCTCTATCTAAAACTCAATGGAAAAAGATTAACAAAAAACAAACAAAAAGATAACCAC
Source organism: Lasiurus borealis (assembly GCA_004026805.1). Lineage (NCBI taxonomy): Eukaryota > Metazoa > Chordata > Mammalia > Chiroptera > Vespertilionidae > Lasiurus > Lasiurus borealis. The sequence goes on from PVJN01018449.1 coordinate 6,340, forward strand.
TTCAGGACTAACGTTTAGTGATTCAGGTTTCTGGGATTTAAAAAAAAATGAACTTTGCTAAAAAATAAAATAACCCTAGCTAGTTTGACTCAGTGGTTAGAGCACCAGCCTGCAGACTGAAGGGTCTGGGGGTTAGATTCGAGTCAAGGGCACATGTCCAGGTTGCAGCTTGATCCCCAATAGGGGGCATGCAAGAGGCAGCCAATCAATGATTCTCTCCCATCATTGATGTTTCTAAATCTCTTTCTTCCTTCCTCCCTGAAATAAAAATATAAATAAAAATATAAAACACAAAATTTGCCTCAATCTGGCTTCATTAAAAAATGTTTTTGAAAACATCAAATATTTAGAAAAGAAATATAAAATAAATTTAAAACAAACAATAAATAACTGTGGTAAACAAAATTACATACTGTAAACAAACAATATAAATTCTGAAATCTTAAACTTCTTAGAGTTTTCCAGGTTGCAATATCCTGTATGGAAAGTATCAAGCCTATAACTGCAGCTTGTTTTTAAAACAGGTGTACAAGGGAATGTCACTTGATCCAACACCTCCTTGCTTTGGTAAGTGATACTGGCATTGAGGCCAAGAACTAGAATTATGCTTTGACTGAGCCTATGAACTGACACAATCTATTCAAGCTGCTTCAGCATTTGAGCACCAAGCAAATGTGCTGTGTTAGTTACTGTTAGAAGATCTTAATGTGAAGTAATCCCGGGTCCTATTAACTTCCCTATAAATGAAGCATTAAAATTTAACTAATAACAAGTGCTAGGATAATTCAGAGCCATATAAAATTTAACAGATGGGGAAGTAATAAACAACGGCCATTCATGTCATTAACATAATATATATTTATTTCACATGACAAGAAGATTGTGCATTAAAATCACATCCCGATCTAGCATTAAAACTGAAACCAAGGTAGGAAGGGTGGGGAATGTAATTTCTCTCCAGACTAAATTTTTCAGATGTGCTGATGGTGGTGATTACAGGCTGCCACAGAATTTGATAATCAGACAGCATGAATCAGCAACTGATATAGTTTGACTTTTTGTTAACCCATCCATTTACATGCTTACAACAGCACACAAATAGCCTCCATGGAGGGTGTCCCTGCCCACCAAGTAGTATCCCGAAATACCAGTCTACATAACCAAAGTACCATACTTAAAGAAGCAATATGACAAGTTAGAATTTTTTATTTCATTCATATTACACTTAATACAACTAAAAAGTGTTTTATTTACTGGAGTAAAATAGTACCAAACTAGATTTTGTAATAGTTTAAATATTTCTGCAAGGCAGTAATCCTCTACGTAGTACTTGTAGAAAAATGAGTCCATCTGAATTAATATTACAGCCTGACCGATGAGTGGGTCTCGAGTCCTGCGTGCCCTGTTCCCGTCAAACTTTCGCTGAGTGCCTCTGTGTGCCGGATACTATGCTGGACTGTGGGAACCTCTGATTTCTCCTCTTCCCATAACCACTGCCACTGCTACCACTGCTCCTGGCTAATCCCTAGTAAGCAGGCACTACTCACTATGGAAAATACAAACAGCTTACAAAATATTGTACTATGATTCCATTTCTGTAAACAATATCGGTCCCATGCTTGTTTTAAAAGTGTGAGTTAAAATACTAAGTGGCTAGCTTAGGAAGTGGAATTAGAGGTGAATTTTTGCTTTCTATATTTTTGTTTTTCTATATTTTTGATATGTCACAATGAACATGGACTACCTTTAAAATATAAAAGCTATTTTATTTTGAATCACTATTATTTAATAGTGGGTTCAGGAGAAGCGTATTTATATTTGGTTCTTAAATAAAGTATTGAGGCTTCTTGGGCTCTATTGTAAGTATTAGACACATGATCCTAACCAATAATTATGTAATAGAGGAAGGGAGTTAAGTCTCAACCTTAGAGAAACCATTGTTTCCACTATTTCAAAACAGGATAAATTCAAAACAAGGGGAGAGCATGAGCAGTCATTTCAACTGATCATTTGCTACTACCAACAAGGCAACTCCCAAAGGCAACAGGTCCTGCTAGTGGAATCCCTGCAGTCAACATTCACACCTAAACCTCGGCACATTTTAAAAGCTACTTATTAAGAAATGCCCAGAGTAATAAATACCAGTACAGTGCACTCACTTAAGATCTCTGGGCCTTTTTTCCTACGTAGAATTTAAAAGACAATAAAGTAAGATTTGGATAAAAATATTATAAAGAAGCAAGTTTTGATATAATCTAAGATTTAAAGCATTTATGTATATATAGACCTGGAACTAATTATGCCTTTCAGTGCTTAGGTCTTCAAAAACCCAATCTTTTTTTCCTATAGGACTCAAAGTTCTTTATTTTATGTCACCAGTTATTTTTCATCTAAATGGAAAATAATGAAGTTCAGATAAATGATCTTCAGGGTCCCTTTGAGTCTTAACATTTTATTATTCCTTGGAAGGCCACATTAGGCATTATTTTTCCTTAGGAATAAATAATTGGAAAAAGTAAAGGTATTTTTAGTTTTCAAAGGCCCAAAATTACTTTTCACTATAATAAATTCTAAAAAATATATTCATATTTATCTACTTCAATAATAACATTTACATAGAAATGTGACAAGAGCATTTTCTCTAATAATATTGTGAATCTTTCAGAAAATAAAATATAAACAAAAATCAACATTCTTATCAAGTACTCCCGAGAAATTCCAAAAACAACCAACCTGATGACCTGGTTGCAGTGAGCGCACATGGGAGTCCGTTTCCCTGCTGGGATGTGCTCCGCTCTTTGCACGAAGGTGTCCTGGTCGCTGGGCTGGGGCTGCCCCCCAGCGGAGTTGGCCGGGGCCACTGCTCCTGAGGAAGTGGAACTATTTGAGATTCTTCCAGTGGAAGGTGCTAGGGGTTAAAACACAGAAAACTCAGAATGAGAATAAGCCAAATATAAACTCCCTCTAGCAAATAATACTAGTACTTTTAAAAATAATCTACTCACTGTCTTATTCACTCACACACTCACATTTTAGGAGAGGTTACATACCAAACACTGGAGATTAATAGAAATGAAAATCAAGGATTGTAACACAAAGAGGATGACAGATGCCTGCATAGCATGTTGCAGGAAACAGAGAAATACTTCTGTATTCAGGAGGAGATAGTTAAGGTACTGACAATGAGGTATTTCTAGTCAAATAAACATCTCTGCTAAGCGTTAATTAGATTTCACTTGAACTATATCACAGGCACATTAAAACTCTTGGTGGGTTGAAAATAACAATTCCACATTGTTATCTATATTCTCCTTCTATATTCTCTAAGAAGACTGCAGTCACCCAGTCATATAAGGTAAAGGTCCTACGAAAAATCATCCTAGGACCTTCTTCTCCCTCCTCTGTGGTTGTAATGAGTTCTGTTCATTTTATTTCACAATAATTCTTAGTTTTTCCCTCTCGTGTCCATTCCTACAACACTGTTCTGGTTTAGGTCCTCAATGTGTGCCACCTGGACTAGCTACCAAATTGTCTTGTCTTCCACAAATGCATCCTCTCAACTGCCACCGAAGACTGCAATCTGGCCTGATCACAGACCCACTGGTAGGATTTTCCTGTTCTGTGAGCACCGAATGTAGTATCAGCTTCTAATCCCCTCAAGAGGTTCCACTAGCAGTCTCTGCGTGGTCCGCCACGTCATTTTTCACTACTGTCTTTCACTTTGTGCCACAGTAGCATCTAACTGCCTCACTTTTTCTTGTGAACAGGTCTTCACTGCCATTTCTATATGCTTCTTCCTCTTTATCTAGTAATTACTACTTATTAAGATTCAGCCCCAAAGCCAAATGCTCCAAAAATCCTTCTTGAATTATCTCTTCCTGCTGCCCCTTCCATGTTCGCATAGTTTTCTGTGAATTATTTTTTTATTGCTTCTACTAGACATATCTGTATCTTTTGTTCTCCAACCAGCTAGTAAGCTCCCTGAAGGCAGGGACTATGTCTTATTCATTACCCTCACATCTAATACAGTGCCTGGAATAAATAAACAAATGAAGGAATGAACGAATAAACTGGAACCAATACATAAGTGAATGAATGCAAAACTGTAAATACTGAAACCAACAGAAGGCCAGCTCCTTACCCACAGGCAATTAAAATGGAAGAGAAAAAAATATATACATATTAAAAAGGTTTAAAAGGAACAACTTTTAAGAAAAGCATGGAGAGCTCTATCTGGTTTGCCTCAGTGGTTTGAATGTCAGCCAAGGACTGAAGGGTCCAGGATTCAATTCTGGTCAAGGACATGTACCTCAACTACAGGCTCAATCCTGGCCCAGGTCAGGCATGTATGGGAGTCAACCAATCAATGTGTTTCTCTCACATCGATGTTTCTCTCTCTGTCTCTCCCCTCCTTTCTATTCTCCCTAAAAATCAATGGAAAAATAGCCTCAGGTGAGGATTAACAAAAAATAATAATTAAAAAAAAGCACACAAAACACGAATTAACAAAGTAGTGTGCTTATATATACATGTGTATATCTATTGACAGAATCTATAATGAAGGTGTGGTCAAAACTGGATGAGACTAATTAGGATAACTGAAAGGACAATTCTCCCTCCCGGAATAGAGCCTGTCAGCAATGACATGCAAGTACAGAGCCAGAAGCCATGCATTTATAAACACTTTGCACGTCTCCTGCGGAGCTCCGCCTGGCACTCGAGCTGTGAAATGGCACTTTGCAGGCCAGGGAACTCGACTCTTGCCCATGTTTTAAATGAGTCCACTGGACTCGGAATATGTGTTCATTCTCTTAAACTCACACCTTCTCTTCTAGTAACGGGAAAGAAAATTACTATAACATTCACCGTGAACACTCTCTTCCTTGTGACCTCATTTACTCACACAGTGCAACTGGGGGTCTTCCATTGCTGTGTCAGGTCTGATTTCTCTTGGAGCACCAGGTAAGCACTTCTATGCCTGATCTTGCCTTTATGTTCAGGACATCCAGTGTATTTCACCTTCTTGCACACATCGCCAGCTCTTCCCAAGAACTCTTATGGTTTGAATTTTCCCACGTACTCAGATATGGCCCTGTATTTCCCTGACACAGTCTCCAGATGCTAATAAGAGTTTCATGATAACTTTCTACAAGGTCTGTCCCTTCTTGCTAATCAGAACCCATCCTCTAACCCTTGAGTCCGGGTTTGAATCCCTCCAGCCCAGACCATTACAAGTCTCCTAAGCAGTGTCTCTGCTGCACTCTCTTCTTCAACCTCTTCTGCTAAGTTCTTTTCCCAAATACACTAGTCTGACCATATATGTATTCTTTTTTAGAAAGCTTCTGGTACTTCCCTGCTGTGAACTACATGCAGTCCTGATATTCAGCCCCTTAGTGAGCTCACTCCAATCTTTCTAACAACCTGGTCTTTTATGATCACCTGCATCTTTGCCATCATCATCATTCTTGGCTTTGCTTATTTAATATTTAACCTGTGCTGGCACTATTCTCAAATCCTTACAACAACCCTATGATTTGGGCATGATCAGTGCCACTCTCTTACTCGGAGGTCAAACACAGAACAAAAGGCAGTCCTGAATCCAGCTGGTCTGGCTTTGGAATCTGTGCTCTTAACCACTGTGCTCCAGTCTAGTCACTGTCCCTTGAACTTGCCATGTCATCCCCTGCTTCTATGATCCTCAGCCAATGAAAGGGCCCTTTCTTCTCTGCTACTCAGTTTTTCCATTCTGCGAGGCCACGAATGTTTCATTTTGTCCCCAGTAATCCCTGAGCACTCCAGCTAGAAGTGCTCTCTTGCTCCCCTTAATATCTATTAACACCCCCGCCTGTATAATTTATTTGTTATTCATCAGTAGATCCTATAATGCCTTTTCCTTATTACTTAAGTCAATTACAAACTCTTAAAAGACAAACTATATATTCCTTTCTAGCCACTACCAGAAAACTGCCTTAAAAACAGAAGTCAAAAAATTAATACTTAAGTAAATGAAAAAGGGAAGGTTCTGAATCACTTTCATTTTGCCTTTTTAAAAGGACACTATAAAGAAAGAGGTTTTTAAAACATGTATTGGGTTCAGGATTTCAAACAGTGGGAAAGCTACCAATTGAAAAATCTGAAAATGAGACCTCAAAGAGAGTCCAACCCTTTCATCTACCATATGCCTTTATTTTATCACATTATCTATGCATAAGCCCTAAAGTCCCGAGTCACTGAGACAGTTTTAGCAATGAAAGCGTGTAGTAATTCTGCATCAGTCATTGCAAAATGGGACATAACCCATCTGGCTCATGCCTCAAGGAGAAGGTGCATAGGGAACTAACTTATTTAACATGAGAAGCCGTTCTTAAACTGGAAACATCTGACCATCTTAAACACATATAAAAAGGCTCTAAGCTCAGTGCTGTTCCTTGCTTGTGAAGAAAGCCTCACTTTCTGTGACTGCCCCATTTTCGCCCCGTTGGATAAGACCGAAGTTCTCACACCTCCGTTTTGTTGCCGTGTTGCTAGCACACTGGCCCGCACACAAAGCTACCCAAACCTGTTAATTACCAGGCCCTGAACATGTCCAAGCCCCAGTTATTTCCCATATGAATAAAGTGATGATGTTTCATTTCTTCAGGTTGAATTTCTCACTACTCTCGCACAGGAATGGGCAACTTTTGAGCTATCCCGTGCCAGCCCGGCCGCTGCTCGCTTGGCTTACTGGGAACAGGGAGGTGTGAAGAGGTGAGGTCTTGGGTATGGAGAAATAGCACAGAAGGAGCTCTGCTTCCTTTAGAATTCTGGGGAGCACGGAGCTACCATATAGGGCAAACAGTCTTCCATGGTAACAGTGATAAAACTGCTTCAAATTTAGTGAACCTGTTCTAAAAATCAACCACTTTAAGGTAGAAAAAAAACAAGCACAAACATTTCTTTAGAGATAGCAGCTTAAACATGACAATCTATTTATTTGTAATAAAAGGGTTTTTCTTTTTTCTTTTAAGTACTAGTAGAACTAATAAATAAGAACATGGAATTAGCCCATTTCATAAGCTAAGGATCTAAGTCACAAAACCTTAAGTGACTTACGCTAACTGAATAATGAATGAGTCCGTAAAGGGTCACAGTGGGAACCTGAGGGAGTTCTTGACTCAAGTTTTCCTTTTTAACCTTAATCTTGAACTACTTCTTTAAATTTGGCTTCTTTCGTAGCTAATCTATACTTTATTAGGTTCTTGTTTTAGAGATAATTTTCTCCTTTTGTATCAGATACACTTCAGCACCACAAAACTCATCTAGAAATTGAGAGCCACTAGCTACTTTCCAAACCAATGTTGGTGAGAAAACCATCTATTCATTTTGGAATGGTTATTTGAGTCTTCTAAAGTTTTGAATGACATGCACCCATAATTATTCTATGCTTCTGTTTTTTTAGCACTTACAGTCAAACCTAAAATTACAAAGTTTATCATGAAATAAGTAAACATAAATTAGTGGGAACACCCAGCAGCATAATAGACTACTTCCTTAGTGTGTAATATGTAAAGTTGCCAAGTTAATCAGTAAAATATATCCCTAGGAAAAACAAATTTAAGCAACAACAGATACTGCTCCTACTAGATGCAGTGCTTTTTAATTACTGAACATATCATTCAGTAGGACAAGTGGGTGCTGGAACATGAACTGCTCACAATGCAAAAAATGCATAACTTGGTAACTTCTTACCAGCTCCACAGTACATCCTGGTCCAAGCCACTATCATCTCGTTTGATTTATTACAGTTACTGCCTCTAGATTTTACTTCCACACTTGCCAACAACACAGAGGCCAGATTATGCTGCTACTCTGCTCAAAACCCTCCAATTGTTCCCTCCTAAGTTAGAACTAAAACCAGAGCTCCTCTAGAATCTGACTCCTGCTATCTCCCTGCCCTGATCTGCCCCTCTCCTCTCTGCCCACTATGTATGAGCCGCACTGGCCTCCTTACTATACCTCTTAATGGCCAGCATGCTCCTGGTCCAGAGCTTTTGTCTTTTCCATTCCTCTGTCTGGAAATCTTTCCCCAATTTATGCATGGCTTGTTCCCGTACTATCTTTAGGTCTCTGCTCAAAGGCCATTTTATCAATGTGGCTTTCTCTGACCATCCTATATAAATAGCATCCCCTCCCCATAAACCACATTCCCTATACTCCTTAACTGGTTTATCTTCCTCCTTAGCATTAATCTAACTTCCTTTACATTCTTTTTATTGCTTTTTACTATATATCTCTTCACACTTAGAGGGCAAGAACATGGTATTTTATTTGTTGCATAGTAGTCTTTATTGCTTAATAAATCTTTGTTTAGAGAATGAGCGACTCCAGCCCCAAATAATTGTCTTCCCACTAAAAGGAATCAGACTTTTTAGAGAAACTGCTGGCTCTACGACTGGGACAAAAAATGAACAAGGAATGTCTAAAATACCTTGTCAAATTAGAAAGCTATCAGGGAGTACTACAATTGTATCAAATAAACTTGGCAAAGCAGACAAGAGTTTCTGCATTAATAAGAATAACAACTCCAAAAGATCTAAGTGTTTCCAACATGTTTAAACCCAGGAACTCACAATTCTGGATTTTCTTTAAATTCACTGGTCACCTCTAGAGGATGCTAAGGAACCAATTTTTTTATTTAAAAAATCAGCAAAATGTAATAGAGGGAAAAAATCAAGCTTCAATAAAGAATTTTTTTAAAATATTATTTTATTGATTTTTCACAGAGAGGAAGGGAGAGGGATAGAAAGTCAGAAATATCGATGAGAGAGAGACATCGATCAGCCGCCTCCTACACACCCGACACTGGAGATGTGCCCGCAAGCAAGGTATATGCCCCGGACCAGAATCGAACCTGGGACCTTTCAGTCCGCAGGCTGACGCTCTATCCACTGAGCCAAACCGGTCTCGGCTTCAATAAAATATTGACTCATCATTGATCATATGTCATCTATACTAAGTAGCCAGATTATTATGATCTCTGAACGCATAATAATCTGGCCACTCAGTGTGCGTGTGTGTGTGTGTGTGTGTGTGTGTGTGTGTGTGTGTATGTATGTATGTATTAGAGGCCCGGTGCATGATTTCATGCATGGGTGGGGTCCAGCCAGCCTGACCAGGGGGAGGGAACATGGGTGGTTGGCTGGCCTGCCTCTGGTCGAATTCCTGGTCAAGGGGATAATTTTCATATTAGTCTTTTATTATATAGGATATATACTAAGTGGCTGGTTATTATGCATTCAGAGATCATAATAATCTCAGTGTATATCCCTCACTCCCTTTTATTTCTGAACTATTTTGAAGCAAATTCAAGATTTATCATTTAATACAGACTATTTCTGTATGAACTCTATGAGAACTCTTCTAAAAAAACCTAACCATAGTACCATTATTGCACCTAAAATAACATCATCAAATAACCCATCAATTTTCTTTTTTTTTCTTTTTTTCAGACTGCCCTCGGTAATAGTTTTCTACTGGATTAGGTAGAAGAACTGATTCCAGAGTCATCAGCACATTGCAAACATTTGAGGCTGTGGGAGTTAATGAGATGGCTCGAGGAAAGAGGAACATGAAAATTGAAGAGCTTCAAGGCATAAGGAAAATAACAAATACGAAGAGAGAGGCAGTTTGAGGAAAATCAGCAGAGAGCATCATGGAAGCCAAAGGAGGAAAGTGGACAATTTGGGATCCAAGACCACATCTGCCTGACTCCTAAGCCTCTGTCCCTATGTAATCACCCATGAAATACTTAGCATGTGCCTACTGTCAGTCAATCGAAATATGAAGGCAGATCTCCATACATGTGATCTAACCCAGGAAGTACTAACTTCTGGACCAGTTTAAAGGAGGGGATAATGGTAATTGAGATTATTAATTTCTCCTATTTTAATTTCTTTAATGAGCTTGGTAGGATAGATTAAGGAATAATAGATGAAAATTTTATTTCTTATTTGTCCTAATGCCTAACATGCTTAGATCATCACTTTTAAAACTCCTGTATTCTGTAAGAGATTAGTTTAGTTTCCTACAGAGATGTTTCTTTCTTTCCCTAAACCTGGCTGCCGATACTTTTCAGCCATCATAATCAATGGCTGCAAAGTTCTTAAACTGAAATATAAAAATACAAAGCTAGATTTTTCACATTTTGAGATCATTTAAGAGGCTTCATATAAACTGCTTCAGAAGTGGAAATATAATTATAGATGTAATACTACTTTTACTGAAGATAAACAGGCTTGAAATACTAGAATTCTGTATCCATTTTGTTGTACACTCTATATTGGTCTAAATATTTCAAATACTACATTTTAATTAAGATACGGCAGCAGAAAATGTAAATTTAGGGATAACCATACTATATATTTTTAAAAACCCTATAATATTTCATTCTTTTTAAAAAATATATATATATTATTGATTTTTCACAGAGAGGGAGAGGGATAGAAAGCTAGAAACATCGATGAGAGAGAGACATCGATCATCCGCCTCCTACACGCTCCCCGCTGGGAATGTGCCCGCAACCAATGTACATGCCCTTGCCAGGAATCGAACCTGGGACCTTTCAGTCTGCAGGCCGACGCTCTATCCACTGAGCCAAATGGGTTTCGGCTAATATTTCATTCTTATTAAGTTCCGAAATAAGGCTAACAAGAATACTAATGGCCTCCCACCCCCGAAAAGAAGACAAATATTGACAGCCCCGAGAAGGCAGAGGTCACCTTATGGTGTGAAAAACAACTGTTCAACTGGAAGGGGTGCTCCTGTTATAAACGGAAGCTAATGCTGTCCTCATAGAAATAACTGGGCTACATCAAAGTGGCATTCTGGCACTCTTGGGGGGATAAAGTATTGTAATTCAACATCTCAGAGAATATGTGCGCAAAGGCATGGTAGAAATTTTACACATACTAAATTGGGTAGCAGCGATGGCAAGACACTTGCACACCACCGCACTCAGCCAGTGCTTTCTTCTTCCTCCCATCCCCAGCCGGTTCAAACAGATGGTGGCGAGGGAGGCATAGAATCTGTGCATTTTTTCTGTCAAGCTCCTTATGTTGAAAGTATAAACAACAGTCTACTCTCCATAATCCAGGCATGAAACTGTATCTAGTACAAATAGAAAAGGTTTAAAGTTAAGCCAAGATCTAAGATCAGAGGAAAGTACATTCTAGAGAGGTTTCTGCAAATTTTATTAAATGGAATCAAGGAGTTTTTAATTCAATGATTAAAAGAAAAACTGGACAGATTAAACTATTATCATTTCTCTAAGTAGTGGAGAATGCTGGTATGTATGCCATAAAGAATTGGAACAGGTGCACCCAAGACTAAGTATCAAATATTTCCGCAACTTCAGGAGGTTAGTTTCTTCCATTAGCAACCAGCCTTTCAACTCTAAGAACTCCGATTAAATTGGATCTAGAATGTCTTAATTAAAGTGAGTGTGGGGACTTGGATAAGGTTCCATTCTCCTCTTTTTTAATTTGTTGCATTACACAGCATCAACATTCGGGAAACACAGACTTGCCTTTTTCTCTTCCTTACTGACCTGACAGAGAAAACATCCATGTGGTTAGTTACAACTAAAAGAAGCCCAGTCTGTATCTTGTAAAGAGATGAAACCATAAAATACCTGTTTTACCACTGTTAATTTAAAAATCAACAAATTATTTATCACTTATACATAGTAGTTTCTAAGAAATCTCATTATCACTCTCCCAACTTCAAATTTTATAATGGAAAGACAAATCCATGCTCTATCTGGCCAATATGCTCCTATGAAAGAGTAGGGAGAGAGGTAATGGGTAAGAAGGAAAAACAAACAAACAAACAAACAAACAAAAAAACTCAGATAAAATATTTTTAAAAACTAAAACAAATATGAGGTATGGTTCACGACCTCAGGAATGCTGAAGAGGATCACTGGTGACTGCATAAAGACTGTGTAATCTAAGAAGTTATTTAACACTAGAGGCCCAATAAATGAAATTCCTGTATGAGCAGAGTCCCTAGCGGCTGTCAGTTGGCCTAGTCCCCTGATCAAACTCCCGGCTGGGGGGACAATTTGTATATTAGACTTTTATTATATAGGATATCACATATCTAGAATTTTGCTCATATTTGGAGTTCTGATATATCTTATTCCCAAAATAGTATGAAACCCAAAATGGGCTTGGCTTTTACCATTTTCCTGCTCATGTTCATCTACATAGGTGAGAAAGCAGCCTAATCTCATAAATAAAGGAGAAAAGTCCCTCAAGTTTGAACTGCTCATATACATAAAATTCTTTTAATGTGAGCAACAACAAAAACTGAAGCAGAAAAAGAAAGAATACTTAAGTAGATTTCCTCATGTCAATAACTGTAAAATTTAAAATCTGGGATATTTTTTTACATTTCTATTACCACTATGAATTCTCTAAAATATCTCTCTTAATTAGAGTCATTAGGTCCCTGAAATAACTACAATTTTATTATCATTATCCAAAATTATGTTTGAATTTCACATCTTTTACTAGTAAGAAAGCAGAGAACATTGCTGAGCTATCTTATGCTGGAGGACTTAGTATATACAGTGAAAGACTGATGTTAAGATACCTTCTTCTGTTCATTCTGGCTGTGTGATCTTAGAAATGTAATCATTCTAGGTTTTAGTTTCCTCAACTGTAAAACAGCAATCATAACAACTCCCTCCAAGTATGAGAGAGTTAAATGAGATAGTAAAAGTAAAGGGATGACTCACAGTTCCTTGAATGTGTAAGATTTGCTTCAAAATGTCAACTACTACACTCTCTTACCTGATTAAAAAAAAAAAAAAGATAGTGTCCATGCACTCCTTCAACAACCACTTACTAGTAGAGGATACATGCGATAATTCAGATATAGGAACTCTTCTGGTAGGAATGATACACCCAAGAATATGATTCCTGTCCCAGAAGAGTTTAAAGAGACAACAAAGTGCCTTACTGCTCATTATTATTGTCCAGAATGTGCATGATGTCCAATACAGTTTGCATCTATTGTACAGAATTATCAAGCATAACTTTTCTTATTCCTATGGTTTAATTTTTTTGGCAATTAATATGGCTGGCATCTCTTTTTCTGCAAGTGACCGGAAAATAAATAATTTAGATCTTGTAGGACATATGATTTATATTGAAACTACTCAGCTATTATAACATGAAGGAGCCTTAGACAACATGCAAACAAATGAGCATGGCTGTGTTTCAATAAAGCTTTATTTACAAAACCAGGTGGTGCCCCAGATGTGAAATAGGGCCAATTTGCTAACCTCTGGTTTAAACCATATGCGTCAATTAATAAAAGAGTACTAATTCTTTATTAAAAGCATATGTGAGTAGATCCTTGTATCTTCCCTTACAAAAGATGTAATATTTTAATCTCAGGTTGAAAGGAAAATGGGGGAAAAGACGAGCTTTTACAATGTGTACTAGTCTTAGAGCAAGCAGGTCAAATTTCCAACATGGAAATAAATCCCAGTAAGACGACATTTAGAAGAAAATAAAGAAGGTAGTTCATAGTTGTTACTTTTTTCTCCTGAGACTCATGATTCTAAACAAAAACCTATTTGTTATATGAAGAAATACAGCATATCTACATGCTTCACACCAAGGTTTTGACAATGGACAGCTCCACCAGGCCTTTGTGGCCAGTGGATTGTTTAGTTTAATGATGTCAAAAAGCAGGGGAGCAGATGGCAATAAAACATTATTAGAAGAGATGAAACATAAGCAACTGGTAGCAGTTTACTTATTCATATAAAAATGGAACCAATAAATCTATCCATCTTAGCTAAGCAAATCTAGTTATCTCGATTTATTACTGCAGCGTAAAGCCTACAATGAAATTTGGGATGGTTGGAGAAACAGTAATTTCCTTTCTCACCCCTATCTCCTTTAGACTTCAAATAAAAGATAGAATTTATATCCACTTACAACTGAGATGCACATCATTCAGTTTTTGATCTAATCAGATCTCACAAATATATCTGAGTCTTCCTTGAAAAAAATCCCTACAAAGAATATAAGATCTCTCCAAAGCTCTTTCCGTAATGAATAAATAAGCTATTTCTTTATTTCAAAAATGCAGCATACATCAGAGACAGAGTATAATAAAGGGTCATGCTAACTAGAATCTTAGCTTAATTTTATAAAGGACTTTAGATGCAAAGAAAATGTTACCTGAAACAGCTCAATAGTTATTAGTCACTAGTTTATCCTCCCTGTGTAAGGCAATAATCCTTTCTATACTATGAATAAGATATTCAGTTCCCCTTAAATATATTCATTGATGTTATCTACTGACACAGGAGAATGAACCACTTAATCAAAATAACTGGGTTCAAATCACTAAAGGTACAATGATGTTAGCTCATTGGTACAATGATGTCCATTTAAATTTGTCATAGTCCTAGCTGATTGTACACTCTAAATAAAAAAGATACTTTTAAATTTTGAAAGAATTATATGCCCAGCCGGTGTGGCTCAGTGATTGAGTGTTGACCCAGAAATCAAGGGGTCGCCAGTTCGACTCCTGGTCAGGACATATGCCCGAGTTGCAGGCTCGATCCCCAGTAAGGGGCGTGCAGGAGGCAGCCAATTAATGATGTTACTTTTTCATCAATTTTTCTATCTCTTTATCCCTCTCTCTCTAAATATCAATAAAAACATTAAAAATATTGAAAGAATTATAAAACCAATTATTATTACCTACCATTTTACTGTTAAATAAGGTTGGTTGCCTCCTTCAAGGCTACCCATTATATTCCTGAGTTCCAAATGCTCAAATAAGAATTTTAGTAAAGTAAAGTATTCATTTTGAAAGCAATTTTGTATCTTTTGTCATTTTTTATTTGACCCCTCAAAAACTTCTGTGTCCTTAAAATACCTACAAATAATCTCAATTTTTCTGTTTACACATTACTTGTACTGGGCTGCTTTAAAACACAATTTATATTTTATAAAAGAATCACCAATTTTTACAAATCTGTCAATTAAGAGCTCTTGCTTTTACTACATATATTAAAATTGTTTCATAAAGAAAAAAGCAATTTACTTATAAAAAGTTTATAAACATGACACATATAAAGGGAATAATGCCCTAATTAGAATACAGGGAAATTAATACTTGTTCAATTTGGATATCAGAGGTTAAGCATGCCTACTACTAAGTGATAAAATACTACAAGTGTACTGAGCATATCACCATACCAGCTAAATGTGCCTGTACTTTCCTCAGTGGAATGTCTGCCTCCATGGACACGTTTAACAATAAAAGTATAAAAAGATAAAATAAATGCAATACTTTCTTGCCAACATCGCAGGACATAAGAATAAACAGGGAGTTAAGTGTATATATGACTAAAGAAAACGTGAAGGTAGCATTATTTTACCATGCTATAAGTACAGCTAATGAAATAGCTTAAAAAATAAATAACTATTTCAGTATAGCTAGGTAACACTAACTACAGTGAAAGAAAACATAACAAAGTTGTGTGTTTTTTCTACTGGCTCTATGAAATAGTCACATTTCTCTACAGAAAACTGTGATTAGAGTATTAGCCAATATTGTAAAGACTGCTGAATGTTTTTGAGTAAAAAATCACATATTGTATACTAAATATTTATAATGGTAATACATTTAAGTATCATTACAAATGCTTTCAAAATCAACATATTTTAAAAGTAGGAAAGAAGAAAAAAACCTGTAATTAAAGAAAAAATATTAAGGCCTATCTACAGACAAAGTTTTCTGTACTACATACAAATGATAAGCATTTAATTTTTGACCAACAGGGTTCTATAGAATTTTTCTTCTTTTGTCTTGGAAGAATAAATCCTTTTTTCTACCTCATCTTTGTTTCCATGGCAACATGTAGTATAAGTGCTTTGTGCAAAGGCAAGTAGTACATCGAGGATCATGCCAAAGTTACCAATATCATATTTGCAGACATAAAGAATGGAAAGAGTCAATATTTAGAAAATGCTAATTTCGAGGAAATAAATGCATTCCTCCAAGGAAATGCTATAAAAATAGACTAGTTATGTTACAAAAGTAAACTTTACCTTAGACTTATATTTTGTGACTAGACACATTATATTTAAAAAACTAAAGATACACTTAACCAGTTTTCCTGCCATAATCAGACTTACTTAGAATGAAGTATAGTTTCTCCAAACCAAATATATTCTCTACCGTATTAATAGAAGATACATTATATTCTATACTCTATAGGGAATAAGGCTCCCTGAAAGAAAATGGCTAGAACATACATCCCAGTCAGGTGAGAGTATAAGCATTTGGCATTCTCTTGCTCCTAGAATGCTCTCCAGTGCCATTGCCACTGTCTTTGCCCAGAGTAATACTTCTTATCATCCTGTCTATGCGGGATTGCCTCAGCACCTCTTAGAGCAAGCAGGTCAAACTCAGGCCGCAGGCGGCCCACAACAAATATTTTTGTGGTCCAGTCAATATAACGGTATGTAAGAAACGTTTCAATAAAAATTTCATAACTTAATTTTTACAATATCCTGTTACACATAATCCTATAAAATAAAGAGCTAATATGCAAATGGTCATCACACCCTCACACCGTCATGCCACAATGGCTCAGACACTCAACACTGAGGAGAGAGGAATGGGGACCTGTCAGGCATAAATGAGCTCGCAAGAGGGGAATGAGGACCAACCAGGCTGTGGCCCGAGAGAAGGACAAGCCATCTGCTCAGTGATCTCCAGTACCAATGGCTGTGCCTGCGCCTACAGCCCAGGAGAGGGACAACCCGCATGCCCGCAGTTCCGGGCACCAGCAACTGGGGCTATGGCCCAGGAGAGGGATAAGCCGCCCACCTCACCGTCCTGGGTGCCAACAGCTGGGGCTGTGGCCTGGGAGAGCAAGCCGCATGCCCCATGGTCCCTGCAGTTCTGGGAACCAGCGCCTGTGCCTGCAGCCTGGGAGAGGGACAAGCTACCCACCCTGTGGTCCCAAGCACCGGTGGCTGCGACTGCACCACGGCTGAGAGAGGGACAAGCCGCCTGCCCCACAGTCCCAGGCACCAGTATCTGTGGGTGCAGCCTGGGAGAGGGACAAGCTGCCTGCCCTGCAGTCCCGGGTACCTGTGGCTAAAGCCCGGGTGAGCTGCCCGCCCGTGGTCCCCTGCAGCTGCAGCTGGCCCAGGCAAAAGTGGCCTGGGTAGGTCCTGGGTGCCTGCAGCTGGCCAGAGGGAAGGAAACCCGGGTCCTGGGTGCCTGCAACAGGCTGGAGGAAGGAATTCTGGGTCCCAAGTATGGGGTGAGGCAGAGGTGGTTAGGGTGACCAGGCCAGCAGGGGAACAATGAGGGATGATCAGGCCAGTAGGGGAGCAGTTAGGGGCAATCAGGCAGAGGGGTTAGGGGCAATCAGGCAGGCAGGCAGGTGAGCAGTTTGGAACCAGTGGTCCCAGATTGCGAGAGGCAGCCGGACATCCCCTAGATTGGACAGGGTCCAGGCTGGACTGAGGGACCCCCCCCCCATGCACTAATTTCGTGCACTGAACCTCTCTAGTCTATATCATAAAAGGCCTGTGGTTGTGACACTGTAATGGCAGAACGACCAAAAAACCAGTCACCAGAAGGTGCTGGAGCACCTCTCAGGCCCTCTCCCATCCCCCATCCCCCAGGGTGCTGGCAGGGTCAGTAGAGCATCACAGGGTACCAGCAGCGCCGGAGCATCAAGGGGCACTGGCAGCATCCGCGAAGTTTGCGAGGCTCCACGGGGCAGGGTGCCAGCAGCATCTACGGATCATGTGAGGCTCGTGGGGCAGCGGACATGGTCCTGATGGCAGGCAAGGCCTAGGGGATCCTACATGCACACAATTTAATCATGTGCTGCGCCTCTAGTTATTAATAACAAACTATAATGTTCATTAATGACTGATTACATTACTCGTGTTGCATTCATTTCCCTTAACACCTTACGGGCAGGTGCACCATTTCTCTCACTAATACTAGCAGTGAATATTTTAGCAGCCGATTGTCACATCATTAATCTTGTGCTGACTTGTTTGGTGTGCGCAACAAGAAATATTTCAATTTTGGAGAACAAGAAAAATAGGTTTATTTGTTTTACGCTTATTAATGTGTACAGTTATTCAGTGTCTGCTAAGTTAATGTTCAAGGAAAAATATTAATTTTTATTAAAATGGTCATTATATTAATGTTAATGATTTTATGTTAATGATTACTCACTTATTTTAGTCTTTTGTATTCACATGTCTCCACTGAAATAAACCTATGTTCTATGAAAATTGAAGCTTTTCGTTTTTTTGGCCCACATAAACTTAAACCTTGTTTATTAAGCCTGTGTTAGCCTTTGAGTTTGACATGCTTGTCTTAGAAAGTCTCCAGAATGCCAATCTTAATCTTTTACACAGAGATCATAAGGACCTTTTAACAATACAAATATGATTGTGTCACTCTCCAGTTTACAAATCTTTGAATAGCTTCCTTTCCACATTAATCCATACTCCTGACTTAAAATGACCAGGCCCCCAATAACCCATCCAACCTTCCTTCTGGCTACTATGTACACCTGAACACACCAAACTACTTGCCCTTTTTCAGAAGCAAAGTTCTCTGTGAGCTTTGGCACATGCAGTTCCCTTCCCCCTTGGCTTCTGCCTAAAAATATTCACAGGGCATTGACTACATGTGATTTTACTTCAGACACAAACATTAACACTTTATTCTTGCATAAAATTTAACTCCATCATAAAAAGGGACATATTCTACCTCAAGATTGTATCACTGAATTTTACTGGTCCGTTAGATTGATCCAGACCTCCACACCTTCCGACCTGGGCCTTGTAATCTGATTTAACTCTTGGCACTGTTTTTGTGAGTTTCTGTTATTTACTGATGCTTGCATCCAAATTAATTTTCCCACAGTGACAAAATGAGTGAGCATTCCTAATACTTCCTCTGCACTCCACTGCTTGGTTCCTTATATGGCATAAATTTTCACATTTTTGAGAGGGGGAGATGCTACCATAGAGCTTCAGATCTATTATTAATTTTTTTTTTAATTAGTGAAAATTAATAGAGTTCTAGTACTGCCTATAATGACAACTATTAAGTCTTACAGTAGTTTAGTACTTCAAGGAGAGTGAGTCCCCTTGTTCATAAACAATCTTTGTATTTTTAGTGGCAGCTTTTGGAAGACAGCATGTCCACCTTCATTCAATGACTGTTGTGGCAATTTCAAGTCTGGTAGGAAAAAAAAAGAACAATATCTTGGGAATCCCTCAAATTATATGAAGATGTACAAAACAAGACAAACTGACCTACCTACCCACTCATTTATTCTTTCATTGACACTTACTTAGGGCCTATAAACTGAGCCGGGTATTGTAAAACAAAGACTAGTAAGACCTGGTCCCTGTCCTGTAGGGGATCTAAAATCAGCAGTGAAAGACACATATGTAAACTATTAAAATTATCATGATGAATACTATAATAAGGCCATCATCAAACAGAAAGGACCAACAACTAGTGTAAGGCTCAAGAAAGGTTCACAAAGGAGATAACAGCTGGTCAAAAAGAGAGAGTAGAAATGTTCAGGGGGAGAAATGTATAAAATCAGAAGCAAGTCAAATAAAAGGAGCCGCTGGTGCAAAGCACAGAGGTGTGTGCCCAAGGAATGGTAAGACCTGATGAAGCTGAGAAAGCTGGCGCAGGTTGTAAAGGGACCGTACAGCATGTGAAGACCCCAAACATTTTCAAGCAGGAAGTCACATGGGAACTGTTTTGTTGGATGGTAACAACATAAATTATTGATGCTACTTCTAAAAAAAAACAAAGGGGTGAAAACTTAACCTTTTCTGAGTATTCTCTATGTATTTGTTCTATCACGTGAGCTTCACAGGAAAGTTCCAGGGGACTTTGTTGCCTTTATTTTAACAGATAAACACACTGAAGGCTTAACATGCTCCACTTGGGAAACATCCCTGGCCTTCTGAAATTCAACTCCAGGGGGTGGGCATTCCTATTCTTCAGAACCTACCAAACTGGGCTCAATGGACAATAGGCCAGTCTAGAAAAGCACTTATATTCTAACAAATTAGTCATCCTTATTTTGTACACAATTAACTAAAGTTGGAAAACTGATGTACTTTCTCAACATATAATGGCTCTTTATGGCTTTAATACTGGGTTTGGGAAAAACACCTGACCAGATTGGGTACGACAGTAATATTTTATACATATACTTGCATTGAATGAACTAATCTGGTATCCATAATCTAAACAGAATCTAGGAAAAACATTACATAGCAAATTAGGTCACCTACATAAATACAAGAACATATTTTTAAACTTATACCACCACATTTACAAAGGTCTTGAAAATATCTAACCAATTATAATTATATATAATATGAAGTTTTCAAACATTACAAAATCTATTAGACATACAAACATAGTGAATTAAAATATAAGTTTTAAAAAGTATGTATCACCAATTCTTAAAAATGACAAGAAGAATCTCACCTATTTTTCTAGGTCAAGTCAAATTTCTAAAGGGACTATTGCTTCTGAGTTATGGAAGCCTAACCAAAGATATAGGTGAGTGGAAAGTAGTTTTGTAAAATTCAAGCTTGGATTCTAACTTCTTTTGTATTTTAATTCTTTCATGCATACTATCAACTTTTGGACATTTTGCATTCTAAACTATTCAGCGTTTTTTTTTTTTTTAATTAATTTCAGAGAGAGGAAAGGAGAGGAAGAGATAGGAACATCAATGATGAAAAAGAATCACAGATGGGCTGCCTCCTGCACACCCCCTACTGGGATCGAGCACGCAACTGCAACCCAGGCATGTCCTGACCTGGGATTGAATAACCTCCTGGATAATGAGTCAACGCTCAAACACTGAGCCACACCAGCCAAGCAAAATATTTAGCTTTTTGTCAGTCACCGGCAAACTTGTGTATGTGTAGTAGTGTATACTAAACTACATGCCTGAAGAAAAGAAGGTCCATTCTGAGTTATACTACACACACACCTGGTTTCTAGTTATCAACTGGTATAGCAGAGCTGTGTTCTGAAAGGCTGCTGGTACACAGGCTATGTAACACCACAAGAGAAATGATCGAAGAGTTAAAGTCAGAATTTCAATAGAGGTAACAGAAACCCATGACAGGTTCAGAATATACTAATAGGTCTTCAAATTCCAATTAGCCCTTTCAATGCAGTCTTTTTTTTTCAAGCTATCATTTTACAACTACATTAGTCATCACCCAACAAAGTATGACTTAAGATACTACTTAAATAAATGAGTCCCAAACTTTTAAACTATAAAACGCAGTATTAAATAGACTTTATCTGCTGACCTAAAATGTTTGTATGAATATATATATATATAGTTACTTATATATACATGTTAACTAATACCACATTTTCACAACTTGATACCTCCCTTAATATATTAAAATATTCTTATATTTTCTATTTTATTTCATATTTTAATGAAAATACTATCTATGATCCATTCAACTAATTTCAGGATCAACTAAGTGGATCACAGGCTGCAATTCCATGATTTTGATACCATCCTTCTGTAGGAATTATTTTTAAATGACATCACTAGTAACAGCCACTCTTTGATGATGGTGGGAGAGGAGGAGGAAAACATTTACTTTCCCTTTATGCGCTCACACTCGTGCACAGCTGTGAATCATCAAGAGAAAGAGCCTGAGTTCCTGTGTGAGAGAAGTGAGGCCACCTGCCTTGATGCCTTACCTAAGTGCTCCTAGCCCAGCAACCTGCCTCTGTAGTTCTTGCATCCCCTTGGATGGCAGTGCAGTGTTCACGGGTGAATTGTGAGGAACACAAGAACCTACGAGGCACCTGTCACCTTCTAAATTAAAAGAACTTTTCATTTGCATTAGGAAGCTCTTGGAACTGTTTATAAGACTCAGCGTAGATTCTGAGGTGTTTTATTTTGTTTTAAAATGTAGTACACTGCTAGGCAAAACAAGAATTTGAGGAGCTGGGAATTTTTTACTTATTTCACAACTTTTACAAAATAGTGTAAAATAAGTAACATCTATAATAATAAAGGTGTAATATGCTAATTAGACTGGACAGCTGAACGACCTCCGGATGTCCTTCCAGACAACCTTCTGGACGAAGCCTCGGCTGCGAGGGGCGAGCCCCTTACACGAATTTTGTGCATCAGGTCTCTAGTTTACATATATCATAATAACTCATTAAAGGTCAGTATGAAGCACCTAGAGCAAGATAAACAGCAGATGTTCTGCAAATACTTTCTGATTTGAGCTGAGTAAGCATCATGATGAAATCCAACAGACTTCAAAATGGCAAAACATTTTCTTTTTATAATATTAATGCTTTACAATGTGATAGAATGTTCAATGTTTTATATTGTTATAGTTTTGTTCAAATTAAATTCACTTATATGTTGGTAAAAATGTGTAACATTTTAAATACTGGGTGCATGTGAATCATGACTAATTATATTGCCTGCTTTGATTATTCAGAGAAGAAGGATTATATCGCCCTCTTGTGGTAATTTTGCTGTAGTGTATTCTCCAGAAGTACCACATCAAGTGAAATGTTTCCTTTTCACTTTCATAGGTGAAGTGTTATTTTGACCATAGTTTCTGAATTTCCAGGTTACGTATGTTTTCTGCCCTCCATGGTACATACATTTTGTTCCCTCCTTCAGTTTCTATTTCAGAAATTTAGTCTTATCCTTGCTCTTTTAGGACATATTCTCTGTCCCCTTTCAATTACCATACCAAATAAATTTTTGAGGGATTTTCTGTACTTTAATGCACATACAAAATATTTACAGCAAACCTCCATGGTCATGGATAAGCTTTAAGTAAATGGAAATAATTAAAAATGCATGGGCTGATCTGTCAGCATTTTTTGCCAAGGGAAAAGGTCTGGCTTAAATTAATTAATAGTCTAGAAATTTCAGAGGCTGATGATGTTAGTCTAAATACTTTAAGTTTTAAAAAGTAATAGAATTGTGTATTCTTTCAAATAGTTTAAGTCATACCCAACTTGGAGCAGCAGGAGAGGATCTTGAGGAGATAGCTGGGCCAGAGTTAACAAGGTCTTAAATGGCCGGGTAATAAGCAAAGCACCTGTAGCAGGACAGTGAGTGATGGGTAAGTCGGGGCTGCAGAGAGATCGCTGGCTGAAGACAGACAAGAGGGGGGCAGGGAAATTAGTTACAAGTTTGTTTGAAGGACAAGGCCTGAACCAATGCAGTGGAGAGAAGAAAATAGATTTGAGAAATACTAAGAAGTGGGATTGTTAGATGTTAATTTCTTTGAGGACAGGGGTAGGAAGTGGGAGGTGGCAAGTTCACAAGCCAGCTTTGGTTGACTGGGTGCATATACATTCAGAGAGATAGGCAGTGACATTTTCGGCTATGCTGCATTTGAGGAGCTACCTGGAAATAGCAAGCAGGGTCAACATAGTTTGAGGAAATGAAGTCCAGGAGAGAGGACTGTATAAATCATCAGCGACTAATAGAAATCTGGGTGGAAAATCATCCAGGCAGAGTGCAAAGAATGGAAAGAGATGAAAGCTGAGTGTGGGACTGGCAGCCTTTACTAGTGAAGTACAGTCCCATCTTCCTGTTGAAACAGTTACTGTAGTCTGACAGTCATAAACTTTGTTCACGATGGAACAGATCATTTAGTCTTCCTACATCCCGCAGACTGGGAAACAGGATCAAAGAGGTTAAGTGACTTTATGTAAAGCTACTTATCTATAGAAGAGACTGAAAGCTCAGGTTTCCAGACTCGCCCTAGCTACTCCATCCTAACACCATTCAAATGCTCCCTTTCTGGTACTGGGTCCTCCTTCCACTCTGCCTTGTGAATCTTCAGAGGACAAGAAGTCAATGCTCCTTCCTTCAATAATGTCTGATGGCAATCAACGATCCTGTTGTTATGTTCCACATATCATCAAAACTAAAATGTTATATTTACAAGGAAACCTCCCAACAATATAGTTAGTTAATAAGCCCCCAAATTTCCAATTCTACACATGCTTCCTGAGTAACTGGGAAACAAGAAATTGCCCAATTCTGCAGTTATGCATAGCAAGTGGAAATAACACCAAACACACAGAGAAAATGTTTCTAAAACACTTCAGAGAGGAAAACAGCTGTAGCTGTTCTCTGCAGTCCTTTTAGATAGTCAAGAATGGGTTTCACTGATGAAATCTATCATATTACCCCAGAATACATTTTCATAATTACACTTAAGGAAAGCATAAAGCTGGCAATTTCCTTGGCGTACCTGCTTGGCTTGGCCGCTGCCAGCTCGGTGACTTGATGACGCTGGTGGACCCCAGAGGCTTGAAGGCAGCAGCAGTTGTGAGCCCGGCCACCCCTGGCCTGGCGAAGGCTGGGCTCTCCGGCCTCTCGGGCATACTCTGTGCTGACGCTGCTGATGGCGCCAGGTGTGGAGAAGGCTCCTGGGTGTTGCTGGAAGGAAAATAAGAATATATTTTTGGTGAAGTGATAGCAAGCTAACCTAGCACTGATCATTTGATTTTCTCAGCCTATTAAATATCTAAGGAAAACAAAAATAATCATCACTTAATTGATATTTAAAAATAAAATACTCTAAAACCATGACTCAGGGATTGCTTCTCTTAAAAAAAAAAAAAGAAAAAGAAAAAAGAAGAAAAAAGGGAAAAAAAGATAAGAAAAAGATTCAGAATGCATTTGTCCGATACTTTAGAATTCCTTTTTTAAAGGTCTACCATGAGAAACGAGGCTATTAAAAAACTTACACAGCCAATCTTTTGATTTCCTATTCCTCTCTATCTCAACACTCAATCATCTAGAATAAAATAAGCAATTATTAAAGAATCCCTGAAAAATCTCTATGAAACAACACATGTTTCTTAACTGTTTCCCACATTCTCCTGGTATTTTATGAACTAAATTTCTCTGACATCTCACCAGTCACTCTTTTGCTCACAGACTCAGTCACTCTTTCATTCAATAAATATTTAAGTACTTGTGATCTGCTAGATACTGTGCTTCACACTGTTCGCACAGTGGTAAACAGAGAGAACATCTCCCATCTAATAGAACATCCACTCTTCTATGCTCATTGCACAGGCAAACAAGAGGCAAGATCACCACTATCTGCTCTCAGAGTTATTTGCTTAACAGGAGGCCTTATCTGTGCTTGATTTAGAGCAGTGGTTCTCAACCTTTCTAATGCTGTAACCCTTTAATACAGTCCCTCAAGTTGTGGTAATCCCCAGCCATAAAAGTATTTTCGTCGCTACTTCATAACTGTAATTTTGCTACTATTATTAATCGTAATGTAAATATCTGTGTTTTCTGATGGTCTTAGGCTCACTAGCAGGGTCGCCTAGGACTATAGGAAAATACAGATATTTACATTACCATTCATTAACAATAGAAAAATTACAGGTATGAAGTAGCGACAAAAATAATTTTATGGCTGGGGGTCACCACAAGATGAGGAACTGTATTAAAGTGTCGCGGCATTAGAAAGATTGAGAACCACTGATTTAGAGGATCATGTGGCTTTTACCACCCATTTATTTATTATTTATGATTATATGTCATTTCCAAAAAAATTTTTAGATAGCTCAGATGATAAAATATGCACTTTGGAATGACACAATACAATAACAGTTTTCCTCAATTGAAATAATAACAATTGTTACAACAACAAGAAAAATACATCCTAACTTTTCAATAAAAATTGTGGTCCTGGTTACTTAGATAATTTCATGCTTAGAAACTCAATTTCTTCACTATGTGAAAGCAACAACTGGAGCAACACCTGGACAAAGACAGGATACTATATTAAAAGCTTAATTATTTGGTTTGGTTGAGATTATTTCAAGGAAAATAAATTTCAGATTCAGTCATGTCCACTATGCTTACAAATGAAGAGGAATAGCTGATTTCCCCAATGCCTCTTGAATTTGGGATAACACCTAGCTAAGTAGGCCCGAGACTGCCTTCCCTGAGGAAGGCCCACTTGCAAGGTTGGCCTTTGACTGGCATTTGGGAGTTGGCTCGTAAATGGTGCCCTGCAGTCATATAAAACTTTCTCTAAAAGATAAGAGCTGCTCACTGTGCCCAAACGACATAAACAATATTGTTTATGCTGAATACCTGCTTTCCTTCTGAGAGTCTGGAATTTGGGACAGAGGGCCTACATAACGAGCCTCATTAAAAACCTTGTCTTAGGTACCTTAGTTTCTAATGAGCTTCTCGTAGACAACACTTTGCATGTTTTGTTCTAACTCATGGCTGAGGAATCAAGCAATCCTGTGTGGCTTCACCAAGAGAGGGCTTTTGGAAACTTGAGTCTTATTTCTTCCAGACTTGATCCCACAACTTTTCCCATTGTTGATTTTGCTTTGTATTTTTTCACTGTAATAAATCTTAGTCATGAGTACAAGAGTTCTGTAATCCCTCTAGTGAATTGTCAAACCTGGTGGTGGTCTTGGGCACTTCTGACACTGAACGGTTTTGAAAAATCATTCTAAATGCTATTTTAACTTTCCTGAAACAGTGTCCTCCTAATTCAGGTGTAATAGAGCCAATACCTTCTTTTATAAGTTCTAATCAATTTTCAAAATGTTTTTTTTAATTGATTTCAGAGAAGAAGGGAGAGGGAGAGAAACATCAATGATGAAAGAGAACCCTTGATCAGTTGCCTGCATGACCCCTACTGAGGATGGAGCTTGCAACCCAGACATGCACCCCGACTGGGAATCGAACTGTGACCTCCTGATTCAGAGGTCCATGCTCAACCACTGAGCCACACCAGTGGGGCATCTAATCAGTTTAATGAAAAACCAAAACCTGCTTGATGTTAAAGCATACTATACAATGAAAATTTTAAGCACTCTGATAATTTTCATAATAAATAAAAAGTGAACGATTGCTTACTTAATGACAATGCTGGACACAATAACCAATATAAATGACAGAATAAATAATATTAACAGAAACAGTTTAAGTATTATGTATAAGTAGAAGCCCGATGCATGAAATCGTATAAGAGTAGGCCTTCCTTCCTCTGGCTGCTGGCACCAGCTTCCATCTGGCATGTGGGACCTGGGCTTCCTTCGAAGCCCGAGCTTCGTCTGGAAAGTCGCAAGGAAGGGCGTTCATATAATTAGCATATGGCGCTTTTATTATTATAGATGGCTAACAGCAGCTTTCAAAAGCTGTGTGATGCACAAATTATTTTACGTCTCTAAGCCTCAGTTACTAAACTTTAAGTGGGGATAAAACTTTGATCAGTTGCCTCCCATACACACCCTGATGAGATCGAATCCACAACCTGGGCGCGTGCCCTGACCAGAAATCAAACTGGTGACCAGTCAGGGCAGAATACAATGCTCAACCAACTGAACCACACTGCTGAGGGAAACAGTGAAATACTTTTAAATTAATGACTAATTTATTAAGTTAATGTTATAATAACCTAAATTAGATTGGTATCTTATTTCTAAAGACTCATATTTTTTCTAAATTTAAATTGTTTAAGGTATACCTAAATTCTAAACAAAATTAAAATGCTTTCTAAATATTCTAATGAGGAAACCAAAGTAAGTCCATGAGCACCCTTGATTCATGCCACAGAAGGCAAGAATCAAATATAGTCATGTTCACTAGTTTGCCAGATAAACAAACATTGAAGTAAAATGTTAAATTAATATTACTTCCATCTCAAGAATACCAAAGTTTTTGTTTCATATTTCAAAAACTGAAAATGGAGAAAAATGTACTAATCAAGCAAAGATTTCTTTTTAATGAGGAAAAACAGAAAAAGGGAGAAAAGTTTACTTTCAGTGTCAGCAACCTGATTTATCTTGCGTTTACATTCCTTTCCCACATTTGTTTAACTATTAAAACAAATAAATTTCAGCTGCAGATTGAGAACAGTTGGAAATTTTAAGTCTATTTTCAAAGAAAAACTCTGTTTGAAGAATACCCTTGAGGAGACTTTACTCTAATTACATATTTAAAATTTTTAAAGGGCCAATTGTATAGCATGGGTTTAATTATCAATATTTAAATTAAACAGTTTCTACTAAATCTTCTAAAAATTTACATATTAATACACAGACTCTGAAGTGGTAGGAAAAGAATATTTCTAAAGAAGTCATAATTATAAGCAACTTTTTTATTTTATAGATTTCTCCATCAGAATTCTGTAAATGGACCTGGACATATATGAGTCATGAGTCTCCCTCCTTCCAGGATTCTGTTTACAAAAAAAATTTTTTTTTGTATTTTTCTAAGCAAAATTCTTTTAACTTAGACTTTTGTACCAAAATTCAAAGTGTTAAATACACTATAGTGGGAAGAAACAAGTTTGGTATTCTACGATACTTTATTATAATTTTAAAGATTACTGTTACATAAAAGTAAACATCCAAGATAAAACATCTCTGACACTGTCGATCCCAGCTGCTCTTCAGTCCCTTCTCACTGCGGTAGCAAGGCCTCCTCTGTATCCTGTGCTCCAGTTTTTCAGAATGCCAACTGGCTAACCTGATATGGTACCATTTTCCTTTCCCAAATACCAAAATACATTTAGTTTGTGCCAATTGCTGTCAGTTAACAGTGGTGATAATGACTACTAACACTAGCTCAATCAGCCCATAACACTATTTTTTTTTAAACAAAAAGTTTATTTAAGCAACAAGATGCTTGACTTGAAGGGAAAAGTATCTAGAATTTATTTCTTTTAGAGTAATTCATTGCTGCTTAAAAACAGATTGCCTTATATATAGTAGCTATATACCAAAAAGTTATAAACTGTTCTTAGTTTTACAATAATAAGTGAAAAACATTAAAACTCTCCAATTGAAGAAGGAATGAAAGAATTTTTTTGTTAAACAGTGAGAGCAAAATAACTTACTAGAATACCAGTAGTGGAAAAAGGGAATATTTTCACAGAACCAGTATTTTTCCCTACCCCATCTCCATTTGTTGTCAATCAAAACATACCACTGGCCATTTAGTGTGTATGGTTTTTTTTAAAAATGCACCAGGTGCTTTTTTGGAAAGACTATTCCAAATGTTGTCAGTAATCTATCACTGTGCAGACTTAACCCTGACAATGAAAGAGGACAGCTCCTTTATTACTCATAACTCCACAAATCCTATCTAATGAAAGAGTAGTATGCAAATTGGTCACACTTTCATTACACCCACCAGCCATGCCCACCAGCCACACCCACAAGCCAATCATAGCAAGTATGCAAATTAAACCAACCACAGAGAAAGCAGAGAAAGCAGGAGCAAAGCTTGGATTGCCCCTCGAGATGGAGGAAGCCAAGCTTTCCACACACCCTGGCCGGACCAGGCCTCCACTTAAGGAAACAAAATTTCAATTGCTGTGTGAGCAGAAGGCTTGGCTCCACTCCAGGCTACAAAGTTTCAATTGTAGAAGATAAATAAATCCCAGATACCAGGGCCTCCAGTTGGGTTGCCAGGGGCATGGCCAGCCTGCAAACCACCACAGGCACCTTGCCCAGGCCACCCCATGCCCCAAGAGAACACCCACCCTGATCCAGGACACCCTTCAGGGCAAATGAGCTGGCCTCCACCAGTGCACCAGGCCTCTATCCTATCTAATAAAAGAGTAATAGGCAGATTGACCATCACTCCAACACACAAGATGACTGCCCCCATGTGGTCAAAAGATCCTGCCCTCATGTGGACATAAGATGGCCACCACAAGATTGCCAGCAAGGGAGGGCAGTTGGGAGGGACAAGGCCTGCAAAGGAGGGCAGTTGTGAGCGATCAGGCCAGCAGGGGAGGGCAGAGGACGGAAGTTGGGGGTGACTGGGCCTGTTCGGGGAGGGCAGTTGGGGGGAACCCAGGCCTGCAGGGGAGGGCAGTTAGGGGTGACCAGGCCAGCTGGGGTGGGCAGTTAGGGGCAAACAGGCTGGAAGGAGGGCAGTTAGACATCAATCAAGCTGGTAAGGGAGTGGTTAGGGTATGATCAAGCTGGCAGGCAGAAGCAGTTAGGGGAAATCAGGAAGGCAGGCAGGTGAGCAGTTGGGAGCCAGCAGTTCTGGATTGTGAGAAGGATGTCTGACTGCCCGTTTATCGGGCCCAAATGGCAGTCAGACATCCTTTGAGGGGTCTAGTTTGGAGAGGGAGCAGGCTGGGATGAATGACATTCCCCCCCATACATGAATTTCATGCACTGGGCCTCTAGTATAATTTCAGATGTTTCTTCTTAGAGCAAAATTGACAATGATCTCTCCTTGTTTAAACACCTCTCTTAAAATTACCCAGGATTATAATTAAATATATCAAAAATCTTTTAGGAGAAAATTAGTTTTGTTTCAGTATTTCCCAGATATGGTCTAACGACAACCTTCATATTTGAGAACCGCAAGGCAGTAGACAAACAAATCAATTATTTTATTATTCTTTACCATTTTTTCAGAAGGTGTAAGTATATCTTATTAAACATTTAAATATCCTAGTATAGCTATACCCATGAAATAAGAGACAGGGTTCTACTATGATTTAAATACTTGCACAATGACTCATACTTTCATACCAAACACCAAGTGTGCTAACAAAAGATGTCATGAAGGATTAAAAGGCAAGTTAATAATCATACAAAACAGCATGCTGTGCATTAACAGTGCATTGAACATAGTGAAGTGAAAACTGGACACAAATCTGTTCTAGAAATTTCACATCTAGCCTGTTAATATGGTGGTAAAGTGTCTTTTACAGCAAGCCACCACTCTGACATCTGCTCCCAAAGTACCTGTTTTCTTAAACTGTATAGAGTCACTCGATTTCCTTGAGAGCTGGAGATGTTAAAAAGCTAAAGGCTTGGAAATAGGGCTGATGCAAAGTGTATCCAGGAGTGAGTGATACTTTTCAGGACTGGAGAGCCTGGTGAGCAGTTAAAAAGGCTTTTAAGTTGGAAAATTACACTACCAATAGCAAAAAGCAGTGAGAGATATAGACAGACAGAACTAAGCAGTAGAAAGAGGGTGAAAGAGGGCTAAGAGTGTATTATACTATTTTACTCATTAATATAGAGTTGGTTAAATTTTCACTATTTATCAATGCAATATTAAATGCATTTGATGCTATAAACAGACTTTAGAAGTTCTGTATAAACAAAACCCCACAAACACAAAAATCTTGTATTCTTTTACTGGGATGAAGGGGTATTACAAAGAACAGTGATCACTCTCAAATGTAGTAAGTTTGTGGGACAAGATAAAACCAGTAAAAAATTAAAATACCTACTTGTAACTGATTCTGTTTAAGATATAAAAACTACAAATTATAAAATCCCCAAAGTCAACAGGCACACAACTGCAATAACCTACATAAACTGAGAAGTATCATAGACAGATGGCAGTAAAAAGATACAAGGATGATTTAAAGCAAAATTTGTAATACACATTGTGGAATGTATCTACAACCTAAACAATATGATGATGATCTCATAACCAAAGGGATGTTTTCTTTGATGTGATGTGTAAGGCAGTGAAAACTGTTGGCATCACAACAGACACATACTGTACACATAGCTCTACCTGGTTTTTGCAGCAAGAACAGCAGACACATGAGCAGATGCGCTGCTCAGAACCACCACACTGTAGCAGGAGAAGAGAGGTAGGAAAGTTTTGAAAACCTTTCAAGGAACTTTTCACCACATTTCTTGTAGAGCTGCTTAAATTGATAGATGGGAAAGAAATACAGAGAAGAGGAACAAAAGGGAAAGTGAGAAGAGGTAGCATCTACATAATAAAAGCCTAACAACCATTATAAAGAAACAACCAGAGCGACAGATCACTATAATGCACACTAACCACCAGGGGGCAGACGCTCAATGCAGGAGCTGTCCCCTGGTGGTCAGTGCATTCCCATAAGGGGAGCGCTGCTCAGCCAGATGCCAGGATTACAGCTGGCAAGAGCAACAGTGATGGTGAGAGCCTCTCTCCCACAGCACTGCTAAGGCACAGCGAGCCAAGCGGTAAGGAGCAGTGAGCAGGTGGGCAGTAAGGAGTGAGGAGTCCTGGACTGCGAGAAGTTGTAGGCTGGGTTTAGGCCCTGCCCTGAGTGCACAAATTTCATGCACCGGGCCTCTAGTAATAAAGATAAGAGAGCAACCATCCTATATTAATCATTAGATATACACAGGTGTAACATGTCAGAAAGGTAATAGGAGTTCAGGTCACTTATTGTTACAATGATTTTATTTTCAGATATTAACATTTGATACACTATAATCTTCCATAAAACTTGTTCTGAGGTACATTTATGAATGTATTTTTCACTGTCTCTAATCCTATTTAAAATTAAATATCACGTAACAGCAAACATTTGAAGACTGAGTTGTCAACAACTAAGCAGAAAATAAACTAAACGTGAAGTGTGAGTTTCTATAAGCAGAGAAAGAAGAAAGGTTATATTGACTATTCCAAACTGTCCCTCCAGAAAGGGTTTAACCTTAGAGATGATATACTCT
>PVJN01018450.1:0-38400 GCA_004026805.1 Lasiurus borealis
CAGTATCTATTGTACTCGTTGTTCCTTCCTGTAAATATTATTTAAAGTATTATAAAATAGGCATGAAAGTGCCATTGCCAAATTCTTAAGTGCACCGAAATGAGTTGTTGCTGTTTTTAAGTGTGACACACATTGTTTTCAGCCAAAAAAAAAAAATGCCTTTCAGTGTAAACTTTATCAAACATTGTATTTGCAAATGTATTCCTGGAGCATGATGTTTTTAAAATATATACTTCTTTCATACCCACTGTGAATATATCACCAAAGAGACGGCTTAAGTGGGCTTTTTAAAAATATATATCTTCTAGAGCACACTAACACATAACTCATCGTTGAATTCAATAACATTTTTAAGATATTTGCCAAGAGAAGAAAAAATACTGAGAATCTCTGAGGGACAGAAGTCTTTATAATCAATCTCCATGTTGTTATATGCTATATAAAGACACTTCTATATTTTAATAGTCTTGTTTCTATAAAATCAGCCACTTTGCTGGAAATGTGTATTCATATAAGCATTTCCAGTTTACACCTGGATAAGGTGGTGAATACATTTCATTGCTGAAGTCTTTTCTATAGATTCAACCCTGGAATCTATTGTCTTTATTCCAGCCAATGAGGCTATATCACCAATAATTCCACTTATTGTTTTAACCCCACTTTTTTTCCCTGAAAACATAGAACTAGAGAAGCCTCGCAACAGTAGAAAATAACTTCTCAGGGTCATATTTCCTTAGTGGCTCAGAAAAAAAAAAAGTTATTATGCAATACACTGTTGAATAGAAATTTAGCAAATACCATAAATCAGGACAAATTATAATAGCTGGGCATTTACTAAAAGGTATAGATAAGTTCCTCATTTCATAATTTAAAATGATGATTGTACCTTCAAATATTTACTGACTCATTATGCATCATGTTGCAATATTTATTGACAAATATAAGTACCTCAGCTTATACTCTATGTTATTTTTGTATATTATTTCAACTATTTTCGCAGCAGCAGGAAGAACAAGTATGTGGGCTTTTAGTTTTTGCTAGTAAGAAACCTCAAAATAGCTGCTAGACATTAATTATTCAGTGTAATAAATGTGTAAGGTATTGAAATGAGCCTTATATGCCCTTTAAATATCCCTGAAGCCACTTTATGGTTTGCCTTCAAGTTGTGGATGGTTCCTTGTTAAATGTCTTGTTAATTGTGATGGCTCCATTCTAGCTAATATCTTAAGGCATGACACAAGCTTACTGCAAACTGATCCTAGAAGAGAGTACATCAGATCTCCTTACATCAGATCTCCTTCTTGATACATTCAATCTGTGGACACCGACTTTGCCATCAGTCAAATATGATTATAGAAACATTATTTGTTTTTGACCTGGTTTCATGTTTCTGAAGACTTTCTTCTAGCAGTACAAGTGATAATCTTTCATTTTTCAATTATTCATTTATACTTCCACTAGCAGTATCTCTAATCTCCAGTTTCTTTGCAAGAATCTATTTATGCTGTTTGTCCATCTTAGTTTAGTTAGAACTTGGTAATATATTCTGTAAATCCATTCAACAATGCATATGTAAACTGCAATGTGTCTTAATCTGTTCAATGAAGACAAAAGAATAAGGGACCCTCTGTGACAAACCATTTTAAGGATTTCCCATACTTCCCCAAGAATATTTCATGTTAATTTCTATAAAAAATGTGATTCAATTATCCACTCTCTATATTCTTATAAATAATATAAACATAATTTCTAACATTTTCTTCCTATACCTTGGTGTATATGCAGCTACCATTATGTGCTTATTATAATAAATTACATACCTAGTTTAAGGGGCTCAAACTCAGATTTAAGTTCACTTACATCTTCATCAAGTGTTTATCTGTCCTTACCAGATGCCAGGCACAATGCTGATCCTTTCAGAACACTCACGAGTAAAATAGAAAATGATCAATTTTCATGGAATTGGCCATCCAGTGAATGAAAAGACGACTAAGCTAAGGAACGAATATATACACATTTACAAACTCTGACTGGTGAACTGATGAAAATGAACAGGAAGAGGAAGAATATAGCTATGACTTAGATGAGGAGATCCAAGATCTTTGAAGAGACGCTCAAGATGAGAAGATGGACTTGGCAAGAGCTGGAAGAACAGGGAGTCAAACAACTGGAACAGTTAGGCCATAGCAGAGAGGGAAAGAGCCAGTGCTGATCTCTGAGGATTCGACTTCGTATACATATAGTGATGCATTAGATTAGAACAATGGAATTCTGGGAGTTAATGACAGGACCCACCAAGGGCCGTTAGAGATGGCCCTGCAGTAAGGTCAGTGGGGACCTCTGGTAGCTCCATGGAAACATGAAGGGAAGGATAAAACCCAGATGCCATGTCATTGATGCGAACTCTCTTTCAGGTGCCCTAGCAGAAATACCTGGGAATTTCTAAAACACTTAGAGTAACTTTGGTCAGTCAGAAAGGCTGTCCACTGAGACTGCCAAAGCGGAGAGAGATAAGTAGAAAAAATAAAACGTGAAGGAAAAGGTTAGGAGCAACAGCTGTTTCCTGTTTATTTTAAAAAGAATGGATAAGACATTGGCCTTGATGTTGGACACATCCAGATTTCAATGCCAGCTCTGCCACTTGCTACTTAAATTATCCTGAGTAATTAGCTTCACTTCTCAGCGTGTTAGTCCATAATGATGATTAAAAACAGGTATCTTCCCACATAAGTTATGTGATCAATGAGTAAATAGCTTATGCATAAATAGAGTTTAATACAATGCTTGGCACACAGAAAGACCTGATGAATTTCAGCTAGTGGTATTACTACTTCATGGGTAACATGGCGTGTTTTTGTGTTACTGTTTTTTTGCGGGGGAGTGGGACAGTCACTTGGAAACTGAGGCATAGAAAATCTCTGAATGCAGGGGCCCATACTATCAAGCATTAGTTACCTGATTCTTCACCTAAGAAGACATTGTTTTAGAGACTCTATGTCCCTTTTTTAAAAATATATATTTTTTATTGATTTTTCACAGAGAGGAAGGGAGGGGGATAGAAAGTCAGAAACATTGATGAGAGAAGAGATATCTATCAGCCGCCTCCTGCACACCCCACACTAGAGATGTGCCTGCAAGCAAGGTACATGCCCCCGACCAGAATCAAACCTGGGACCCTTCAGTCCGCAGGCCGATGCTCTATCCACTGAGCCAAACCGGTCTCGGCTCTATGTCCCTTTTGAACGTAGAGTATTGTTAGCACAGAACAAAGAGTACCAAGTTACTGGGGGGTGGAGGGGGGAAGAACACTCGTAGTTACAGTTTATTAAAGGGACCACTGCCCCCAACACATTCATACACAGTTAAAGTTTTCTCCTGTGTGGCGATTCTGTACAGCATTGACCCTTCCCAGCTCTATGAACAGCAGGGTTAAAGACAACGTGTCTCAAAGACAATCAACAGGCATGGGATGCATACAAGGTTGGAGATGCACATTTACACGCACGGTTTCATTCCAGAGGAATGGGGTGGCTCTTAATTCAGATTTTTTTCTCTCCTGACAATTACATTCCTGAAATCCTCCCATGGGATTTCATCCTCTCAACCCCCTAATCTTCAATAGTTTACCATCGTAAGAGATAGAACAGAGTCTTCAGACAAAACTTTAATGAGAAATCACATCATTTGGTGGCTTCGAAAAAGACAAGGCACCTCATAGAAATCTGAAAGAAGAACAAAGAGGTGCCACTAGAGGCAAGCGATATTACAAGGGAGCGTGTTCCCAGTTGGACCTGCCTTTCCACTCAGGAAAAGATAAGAAGGCTGCCAGTAGCACCTTACGTTCTGGAGAGCCCAGATCCTTTGCTTCATTTCTTCTGAAGAACTCTCACCTGAAGCACCAATTAAAACGGATCATTGTCCCTAGCGGCTTAAGGCGCTCTGTGTTCCCTGGGACAGAGTTAGTTGACATGCCATTATTTATATAGATTCCCAAAACGTAGAAAGGTTTTACAGGATGGTTGGTTTGTGTGTGTGGTTTTTTGTTTGTTTTGGCACAAACTGATATTCTGAGCCTCTATCTTGATGAATGGGATATTTCTCTATGCCCTTCCTTCCCCTGTATATTTAACAAGATGGAGAGTATATTATAACTTTTTGTAAAAATAACAATACACCGAAAAGATGAGCTATAATCAGTTTTAAGGTATGGTTCTCTACTAAAAATGCTGCTGTATCTGTGAAGTTTCACTTAGAACAATTTCTGGGCTTGAAGAAAACATGATCTTTGGTGATTGCTACTAGCTCAATGGACAGCATTCAAAAAACTGAGTAATTTTGAAAGTTCACTAATGGATAGCTATACTTGGTAGTAATACTAAAGCTGGAGTAGTGGCATTAACATTAGAAATTCCAAATTTTCCTTTTGTATTTTAAAAGCTTGCACGGGACTGGCCATATTATTCCGGACAATTCAACATCAAGCAAACTGTTATCCGTATCAGAAAAGATGGAATAGGCTCACCCCCCACTGTCCTCACACTGTGCTCAGCTAGAGAGTCTACAGAGAAGGCACAAAGCAACTATTTGAGGACTCTGAAATATAAATAGCAATAATCAGGCGGGAAGGTGGCAAGAATTCATAGGACCATTGAACTGGCAATGAGCTTCTCAACTTTTTCTTCTTTCTCTGAGCCTGGTTTCTATGTTATCAGAATCCTGAAAGTGGCACAGGCAGAAAGAGCTTGCTTAT
The DNA here is from genome assembly GCA_004026805.1 of Lasiurus borealis. Classification (NCBI taxonomy): domain Eukaryota; kingdom Metazoa; phylum Chordata; class Mammalia; order Chiroptera; family Vespertilionidae; genus Lasiurus; species Lasiurus borealis. Next base: position 4,751 of record PVJN01018450.1, read on the forward strand.
TCTGGCTGGAAGAGTGGAAGGAGAACTCCCAGCACTAGGAGAAGGAGTATAAATCTCCATTTCCCCATTTTTCTCCTTTCCTTATCCCCCAGGCCATCCTGGGCTAGCATCAGCTGAAAAGAAATGGGAGCCTGCATATCAGAGGAAGGAAGACCTTCCTCTCTATTTGGTGGAGCTGTGGTTTCAAGAGAGGAACCATACAATGGGGAGAACAGTGTAGGTTTTTGTGTTTTTGTTTTGTTTTTCTTTCTCATTATCTCTACCCTCTTGGCCCTGGATGCAGAATAATCAAAGCAGTACACAAAAGAGTGGGGTTCTGTGTTACCAAAGCCCCAAAATTCTGGATGAAGAACTGCAAAGGACACTTCAGGGAAAGTGAACATAGTGGGGTGATGGTGGAGAAATTTGGGACAGTAATCTCATAAATTTATGTATGCACTGTTGACTCATGCAGACAGAGATCTAATTCTAATAAGCACAATAAATAGTTTGAAAGCCGAGCTAACAAAGAAGCCATGACCTAGTCCCCAGATTAGCCAGGGAGGCACACAGGTGGAAAAGATCTACTACTACAAAGGATTTGAACACTGAAGTGACATTGAGGCAATAGCCCAAAGATGAGGCTAATAGCCCATTGTAACTTATAACTTGAACCTGACCTGTTCAAACAAAAAAGTATTCTCCTTAGGATTTGACATGACTCAAAGTCATATAGCATAATACTCAAAATATCCACAAATGAGTCCCAAATTACCAGATATTCAAAGAATCAGGAGACCCTCAACTTGTATGGGGAAAAACACTGATGTCCAGATGACAGAACTGTTGGAATTACTCGATAAAGAACGCAATCATAAAAATTATTTGATATTGCAAATACACTTGAAGCAAACGAAAAAATAAAAAAGTCTTCTCAAAGCCAAATATGATAAAAAGAATTAATTGATTTACTAATGATCAAAAAATACAGTAATTAAAATCTCACTGAATGGGCTCAATAGCAGAATGTGGATAATAAAATAGTGACTCTAAAGGTAGAACAATATAAATTATTTAATCTGAACACCAAAAAGATAAAAAAAAAATGAACATAGTCTCAGGAACCTGTGGGACAGTAACAATGTCTATTACTGTCTCCAAGAGAGGCAAAAGAGTACAATTTAAAAAAATAAACTGGAGAAATACTGGCTCAACTTTAATGAAAGACATAAATCTATAGATTCAAGAAGCTCAGCAAATTCCAAACAGAAAAAAGCCCAAAGATATCCACACCCCCAAAACAAACTGCTATAAATGAAAGAAAAAGATAAACCTTGAAAAACAACATGTTACTTAGAGAGAAATAATGATTTGAATAGTTTCTGCAAATTTTTTTTTCAGAAACCCTGGGATCCAGAAATAGCATTTTTTAAAAAACATATTTTATTGATTTTTTTACAGAGAGGAGGGGAGAGGGATAGAGTTAGGAACATCATCGAGAGAGAAACATCAATCTGCTGCCTTCTACACATCCCCTTCTACACTTCCCCCCCTTGTGCCCGCAACCAAGAATCAATCTGGGACCTTTCAGTCCACAAGCCAATGTTCTATCCACTGAGCCAAACCACGTTCAGCTAGAAAAAGAATTTTTAAAGTATAAAAAAAATACTTTCAACCCAGATTTTGATATTGGTGAAAATATCTTTCATAAATGAAGGATTTAAAAAAAGAAGGGAAAAAACAAACAAAAATATATCAGAAAAGCTAAAAAAATCATTGCCAACTAATCTCCAAAGTTAGGCAAATTTATTGGGATGGCAAAATAACATTTTTTAAAACTATTGACAGTTCCGGTTTCTTCTTTCTCAGTTATTTTTCATTTGATCTATAATAGTGGTTTATAATTTTTCTATATTTAGTAAAACTAGTCTAATATGTGTATTTTTCCTCAGATGGAAGTTTTAGCCAATAATATGTCCACATGCCTTTTTTCTTATATAGCCATGTACACTGAATGGTATCTTTTTATGGTATTCAGTTTTTAAATTACTATAATAACAACAATACCTAGAAGATATCCTTTGAATAACTGTCTTAGAAAAATATATGAATATATTGGAGGAATATAGAGAAAGCAGTAAAAAAAGAGAAAGCAGTGATTTCTAGGATTATTTTATTAATAAAAAATAATACAGCATTATAATTTCCAAAACATCTAAACTGACTTACTCTAAATTCCATCAAAACCCCTTCCCGCAAATCCCTTCCCTCCTCTGAGATAAGAAAAATCTAGGAGCATATCTTTTGCACTTGGCTTGATTTCCTTGCAGAGATACTGCCAGTTTTAAGGTCTATACATTTACTTCCATGTCTTCAGCCATGATTCTGGTAGAGATAAAAATCATGAGGAGAGAGAGATCTGGAATGATCTTAATAATATTTTAAGTGTTTCATTAGCTCCTGAAAGTTTCAGTTACACATGTTGGTCCTCTGCTAATCTAACATTTCTTAGGGAGCTAAGGTTCCCAACCCGAAACTCAACTTGGGCAGTAACAGTCTTAGTAAATCCTCTGATCTCTGGGTGACTCCATTCTTTTTTGAACTGAAAATATGCCATTTTTTTTCTTGATTCACTTACAGTCTGCTTAAGAGTTTCTTCTCCATCTGCTTTTAGCCCTTCCCTTTTAGTTGAAAGGGAAGAGCTGGCTAAACTCAGTAGATCAACAGATAGCAGTAAACACTAATGTACTCATTATCATGTTAAGAGATTGGTTCCTGTTAGTCTGTATGGCTCACCTGTGCTTTCATGTTGGCCGTGAGGACATTTTATAGCCAATCTTTCTCTGAAATGCTTTCCGTGTGGAGGGCTTTGTACAGACGAAGGCACAAGGAAGAGACTTGATCACTTCCCTCCAAAGCTCCAGAGTGCTCAGGTCTCTTCTCCCCCATACAGCAGACTCAACAATAGGTAAATAAATATCTCCTTTATATGTGAGGCACTTAATCAACATCCTGTTTCCGCACAGACTTCTCAGCCAAATGGGGCAAGGAGAAATGAACTTGCAAACAGATAATTGAGATTTCATTGCTTTCTAGCAAAACTGAAGAGTTGGCTCTTTTACTACAGAAAGGTGTGTAATGATCAGACCTTCTCGAGTGATTTAAAACTGTTTATTAAAATGCCGCTGCTGAGAGCTACCTTTTGCTGTTCTCTGTGAGCAGCATGATGACACGTGTTGGGCTGTCAATGACCTGGGAAGGGGGAGGGGGACCCATAAAGGAGAGTTGGGCACAACCCATGCCACTCCCAGCAAGAAGCCAGCCAGGTGGGGCCAGCTCCCAGTGGCCCCGTGTCTTTTTAGCCTCAGTCAGATCAAGTGGGAAATTAGAAACACATTAATGCCCTCCAGTTAGATGCTTGCCAAGGTAACAGATGGCCCACGCCACTAAGCAACCTTGACCTTGCGGTCACCTGTCCTGTCAATCAGACACAGGATTGCTTCTCTGGGGAAAACACCGTCTTCGGAGCGACCCAGCATGTTGGGCCATCATCGCAGATCTGACAAAACACAGAGTCCGCGCGGCCAATATGGGCACAGCACTTTCCCTCATGTAAACTAAAGCGCTGGCATGCGACATAAATTCCCTGAAGCCTTCCACTGCTTCCACATAAACATGGAAAATGGACTGCCGCTGAGTTAGAATCAACAGTTATATTCAACTTCGGCCATCAAACAGCTCCATTTGGGGGCTGACAGAAAACCAAGCGTCATATACCACACGAGCCAGCGGCTACCTAAATAACGGGAAATAGCTGTGTCTATGGATTTTGTTATTAATCATTGTGCTCAGATGCATCCATTAGGTGGGGAAACTCAACAGATATTTCAGAGAGCACTTACCACTTGGAGGTAAGAGAGAGACTGGCTTTACCAATGGGAAAGCTTCACAGTCACAAATGCTAACATCGAGAGGATGCCTAAACTCAGGCATGGAGAGCCCGGCCATAAAGCTCTATCAAAGGGTCAGTAGGGACCTAGGGTGGCTGTTTCTAGAACCGAAAGGCCCCCTCTCTGAGATGAGCTCTGCATCTAGAAGGCAGGCAGCTGGACATTTCTCAGGCTAAGTGACAGTCTCACCAAGTTTCACTGGGTTGGAAGTAAGTGTTCAAGATCCCAGTGCCTCCTCTGGACCCTCCAATTGGCTATGGATGTGGGAAGTAATGGAGCATAATGAGCAAAAACTTGGATCTAAGATGAGCCAAAGCTTGAGCCAGAACACTGCCACTTACTACCTCCAAGTCCTTGAGCGTAGTCTATAAACTCTGCCTCCATTTCTTCATCATTCAAATCAGGGTAATTAATACTTTTCCAAGGTATTATTGTGGCCATTAAAGGGATTAAAGTATGTTAAGCCCTTAGCATGGTGCCTGGTGCAGGCGGTGGCTCATTAAATGTTAGTTATTATTAATAAATGTTCATCATTGCTATTAACACTTGAGTAAACCTTGGGAAGATGACTTATGCACTCTGAGCCCATTTTCTCATTTGTGGAAAGAGAAGTCGGAGTAGATTAGTATGATAAAATGCTTCCAGTTCTAGCATTCCATAGATTTGTAGCTCCAATTTATTGCTGGTAAATATAGATGCCTCCTACAGACATATAATAGGATACTAACGCGTTTTCAGAGCATAAAATTGTTGAAGCTGGCATTTCACTTCCTAAAAGGTCCAAGGCAATACCTCATTAAATCCCTCCCACTACTCAGTGAGCCATTCAGAGGTGAAGAAACTGAGGTTGCTGATGGCCATGCAGCTCTCAAGACTAAAAATGGAGGTGTAATGACCACAGGATGATGGAGAAAGGACCACAGTGCCGAGAGGCAGACCTGTGGGAGGACCAGGCAGAACATGCAATCATGTGATGCTGTGCTTGGGCCCAAAAGGCGTCAGAGCTCCTTAGGAGATGATGGAAATCGGGCTCCGCAGCCAAGGGGACAGAGATGTCAGGTTAATTTATTTAACATAAATAATGTATTCCTTAATTATCTGCCACATGATTAAATAATCCTGATGTAAATAATTGAAATCAAGGGAAGGGGAGGACATCCAGCATCAGGAGCTTTGTTTTCTAAAAATGTACTCGCAAGGTAGAGGTCGATTGGATTTCCAATAAAGACTCCATGAGGTCATTATTCACTGACACTCCGGGGCGCTGCCCTGGGCCAGGCACTGTGCAGGGCTCCAGGGATATCATGGCGAATGGAATGAGTCCTAAACTTGGGGACCACACCGTCTACTGAGGAGGAGGACCGCTGTGCAACTCCCAAATGATGTCATAACTGGAACCAGTTCTACTGGAGACCGGAGGAAGCAGAAACTAATCACCAGGGAGCTTAACCAAGGATGGACTCTACTTAGAGCTTAAAACAGGCCAAGGAGAAGAAGAGCTGGTTGCCTAGGAAGCAGTTTGAGAATGGGATGGAGACTCCCCACACATGGAACATTTAATTGTACTTTTTTTGTTTGTTTGTTTGTTTGTTGCGAAAGGAACAAATGTATTGTTCTCAGGAACTTTGAGCCACACCTTTAGAGAAAGGGTAACTGGGAGATGCAGGCCACCAAGCAAAACTAACGCTCATGTTTAGAAGGTGAATCTGTGGTGTTAGGAATGCTAGAGTATGGCACTGTAGATCCCGCTCATGTCAACAGCCCTGGCTCCAATGTCCTTCCCCAAACCGAATTACCAATTTCCTCTAAGCTCTTTTGGAACAACCTTTACAAACTGTTGTATTACAGAAGCTACTTGGGTGATTAAGTGGTGACTGACTTCTCCTCAGGATTCCTCATGGTCTGTAGTACCATTCTGCCTCTAACGTCCAGCGCTGACTTTGGCTCACCAAATCCTACCAATGGGTGTCTTTGTGTCTAGATCACTGGCCTGTGTTCTCTTTCCCCATTTGCTGCTTCACTGGAGCATCCGGCCAGACTCCAGGCTTGTGAAATCCACCAGGCTTCTTCCTCTCCTGAATCTGAAAATGAATCCGTTAACTGGTATACCAGAAGTCCTCTTGAGGATGAAGATCCCGGTGAAAAGTACAGAATCAAACCCTAAAGAAAGGTTCATGCTCCAATTATTAAAAATAATGCAAGAATGTGCTTCCCAAGTGATAATCATAAAACAGAACCATGTATAATCTAACTCTCTGACCTATTTTTTTTTAGAAGGAATTCTTTTTTTTTAATATATTTTATTGATTTTTTGCAGAGAGGAAGAGAGAGAGATAGAAAGTCAGAAAAATCGATGAGAGAGAGACATCGATCAGCCGCCTCCTGCACGCCCCACAGTGGAGATGTGCCCGCAAGCAAGGTACATGCCCCCGACCGGAATCAAACCCGGGACCTTTCAGTCCGCAAGCCGATGCTCTATCCACTGAGCCAAACCGGTCTCGGCTCTGACCTGTTTCTTGCCCTATTAGGCGAAAAGGTCAGTTAGGCTTTGGTGACAAGTTACAGGAAGTAAGTCTGGTTACCTTAAGCTAATTTTAAAAAAATCATAATGCACAGAAACCCTGAGCAACCAGACCTCTGAAAAGATGGCGACTGGGAGGCTCTGAGCATCAAAATAGCAAGAAGCAAACAGGCATCTCTTCACGGTGGTACTGTGGAGATGGATCGCTGCCAACCACTTCCTGCCCATATATCATTCATGAAAGAGTCAGGTGCCCGAGGGAGAGTCTGATGGCCTAGCGGGGTCAGGTGTCTGCCCTCTGGCTAGCAGGCGGCAAGACACCTCGAATGAACATTACCCAAAGATTGGACATGTTGGGCAAATTGTCTGTTTTGAAGGGAAAAGCGAAATGCTGTTACCAAAAGGAGGAGGAATGGATGTTGGGCAGGCAAAAAACAACAGATGTCCACTGCAGCAGGTCTATTTGGCATGTCTTTGATGAGCCAAGAGACCAGAAACCATGCAAAGACACACCACACACACACACACAGACACACACACACAATTTTGTGTCAGTTACAACGGAAAGTGCACCTCAGAACTGACTTCTTTCCTCTTTGATTCTCCTTTTCTTCTTTTTTTTTTTTTAAACTCCCTCTTTCCAATTTCATTTCTTTGGCCCAGTAGCCCACGTAACATTTTTGAAAAAGCTAGAATATTTGCAATAAGTACAGTCAGCTAAGTCTGCGATCCTCCCCCATTCCTGTTATTGAATAAATATCAAACAGTGCCAGAGAAAGAAGTATTATGCACACTTTTGATCAAATTCCTTCCAAATTACCTCGCGTTATTTTTAATTGGGGGGAAAATGCAAGTATTTTTATTAAGTAATGATCTACTCAGATTGTCATATTCCACCCTGAAGACATATATCTTGTCTCTAATGAAGTGTTTTCTAGAAAGTAGAATGCAGGCCTCTGTTTCTCATTTTTAGATGCCACAGATTGCTATGGTAACCTGGGGTTTCTTGATTTATAAATTTCTTCCTTTGTGAAAGAAGTCATTTCACTTTAATTTACTAATGGATTCCGACTCAATCCACAATAACAAATAAGTCTGACCACACCCCTTTTTATTAAAAATCTGTAAATGGAATTTTGCAAATGAAAAGGTGTTTTTTTTTTTTAAGACCCTGAAATGTAATGTAATATATACTAGGAAAAAACAAGAAAACGGTGAATAGAACAACATAAGAAAGCCAAAATACAGTGGCAACTTCAAAAGCAATTCTTTAAAAAAAAATAGCATTTAATCTCGGAAGATCAAAAGATAAGCTTGGAATAGTAATCAGGGTACCAAAAAAAATAAAATAAAATCACAAAATAAATAAATAAATAAACCTCCCCTATCCACGAAGCTCAAGAACGCATGCATGCATTTATTCTTTGTTGTGAAAAATCCTGGAATGGAGATTCAAACAGACATATCCAAATGGTATTTTGACACGTAACATCAGGGTTCAATGTGCCCTGGCTTATTTCAGTTCCTGCTTTACTATGCCGGAATCAATATGGGCTCAAAAAAAAAAACAAAAAAAAATCCAACATTTTAACTTGCAACAAAGTGAAACGTCCTTACAAATCTAGTTGTCTGTCATCTGGCTCTGTGTTTATCCCCTTTTGCAAAATCAACGGGGAGGTTGAGCGGGAAGCGAACCGGGCCCAGAATCAGAAGATTTTGATTCTATCGCAAGCTGAACCGCAGACGTGCTGTGCACGTCACGTAAACACTGAGCTGCTTCTTTCAAGTTCCCGTCCGAAATGCAGCAGAGGATGCTGTTAGGATTAAATGAGATGAGGCTAGGAAGGCTTTTGAAATTTCTAAAGTGGCACGGGGCCGAAGCATGCCATTAGCTTCCTAAATAGGAAGGCGATGATATTCTGGGATCATAGTCCCTCTAAGAACCTTATGTATCTCATGGTTTCTCCATGAGATCCCAAGAAGGATAAGGATTAAAAAAAAATTAAATCTAATTTATTGATTTTTTTTTACAGAGGGGAAAGGAGAGGGATAGTGAGTGAGAAACATCAATGAGAGACAGACATCCATCAGCCGCCTCCTGCACGGCCCCTACTGGGGATGTGCCCACAACCAAGATACATGCCTTGACTGGAATTGAACCCGGGACCTTTCAGTCTGCAGGCCGACGCTCTATCCACTGAGCAAAACCGGTTTTGGCAGGATAACATTTCTTGAATTTGAGCACAATGTGAGAACAGTGTAAGAGTACAGTGGTCCCTCGAGATACAAGTTTAATTCGTTCCGTAACCTTGAGGGGTGGGAAACTATGAGACGCACGAGTCACGGTAAACTGGTGGGTCGTGTGCAGCCGACTGCTCCGCTGCACGACTCCTATCTCAAATGTTGCTCATATTTCAAAGCAAAAATCGCTTACTCAAAGGCTCGTATCTCAAAAATCTCGTATGTTAGGGCACTCGTATCTCGAGGTACCACTGTATATGTTGTCAAACAAAGCATGGGCTACCAAAGGAGATGATGAATATCCACCAGAGATAACTTTATTTATTTTCTAAGGTTTATGTTCTCCTATATAATCCTGTATAACAGAAGTCTCATCTGCTAAGTATCCAATTGTTCATCTGACCATTCAACAGTTGCTATGAGGCGCACTGACTACCATGGGCAGATGCTCCAACTGGTAGGTGAGCTTGCTCTGGGGTCTGGCTGATTGGGAGTGGCATGCCCTGTAGCCCTCCTGCAGTCCCTCCCCAGCCCTGATCTTGTACCAGTGGGGTCCCCTGGCCTGGCCTGCAACCTCTTTCAATCCAGGACCCCTCAGGGGGTGTCAGAGAGCTGGTTTAGGGCCAATCCCCACAGGCCAGGTCGTGGTCCCCCACAGTGCACAAATCCGTGCACTGGAACTCTAGTGAATACATATTTCCCTTTACCTGCTTCAGTTTGGACAAAAATAGGTCATCTTTCTTTTTTTTTCTAAGAAGAATAGTTAACCTCTATTTTGTGTAGCTGCCCAGTTTTTAGGGGGAAAATCTTCTGCCCTTCCAAACTATGGGCATCTTCAAATTTCAACAAGTGAGTTATACCCCTTTGGATGATGTTTGTTCAAATTAAAGTAACTCTCACATCCATCTCACTTTATAGTGTTGTCTAAGACCAACATTAATACATTTATAGTTCTCTCCAAGATGATCCTACCTGTGTATCTGACCCATCTTTGATCCAGGGAAGCAGTGAAGAGGAGATACAGGACGTGGATCTTGGAGATAGAAAGCTCCACTGAGAGCACAGGTCCTGTCATGCCAGTGATTGGACCTGACTGGAAGCCTGTAGACTTGTAGCGAAAAGAACATCACTGCTCTCTCAAGGTGGTAGCCCTGTGCTGAGGTAGCATTTGCTCAATGAAACAGACTATGCTTGACCGAGAACAAAGAATAACTGAGGGCTGTAGCATGTCCTCATTTTATGTTTATGTCCTTCTCATCTATAAAAAGCATCCAATTTTTCTTATTTTGAAATAGTGTACATTTACCATGAAAACTACAAAGTACAAAGAGTAAAACTCTCTCTTATTCTAATAAGAATAAGAGAGAGTTTTACTCTATCTTATTTTTATTAGAATAAGAGAGAGTTTTAGTAGTATATCTCATCTGGCATAACTCTGTGGTGTTTCTTTCTAATGGGCATGTATACATGTTTAATATTTGCATACTTGCTTATTATCCATCTCCCCAAAGAGAATAAAAGTTTAAAAAGACCATTTTATGGATTGATGTTACATATTACATTCAATAAATATTTGTTGAATTTTTAAAGACCACAATAATATCATCATGCTGTTTTAATTATTCACATAGTATATTATATATATGTATACATATACATATATACATATATATATGTATATATATATATATATATATATATATATATATTCTATAAGAATATGTATAACATACATAGTAATATTACACTTAAACTAGAGGCCCAGTGCATGAAATCTGTGTACTAGGAGTGGGGTCCCTCAGCCCAGCCTATGCCCTCTTGCAGTCCAGGACCCCTCTCCCCTTACTGCCAATCTGCTGGCTCCTTACCACTCTGCTCGCTGTCCCTTAGTGCTACTGTGGAGGTGGGAGAGGTTCCTGCCACTGCTGCTGCTCTCGCCAGTCCTGAGCCCAGCTTCTGGCTGAGGGATACTCCCCCTGTGGGAGCGCACTGACCACCAGGGGCAGCTCCTGCATTGAACATCTGCCCCTTGGTGGTCAGTGCACATCATAGCAACTGGTTTTTCTGGTTATTCTGCCATAAGGGTTGCTTGGGCTTTTATTAAATAGATACATTACCTATATTATCTGTATATACAAAATGAGCTACCCAAGACCGCGTGTTCATTCAGTGACATGGACTTAAATATATTTAACTTTATTTAAATATTAATTTGGGGCTTTGCTTTTTCTTTAAGGAACGTTAATGGAAAAGTAATAATAAATGGCCATGGCCATTCCTTTATTTACATTAAGAAACAAAGATTTCATTTGGTTAGCTCAGAACATTCAGACTTAGAAAAGCTGCAGTTTGACATATTTACACAGCCATTCACCTGAGCTGGCATTCCAAAGCACACAGCATAACTTCAGACCCCACACTACAGCTCCGAAAGATGCGTGGTATGAGCCAAATCGCAGAGGGCCATTTCACTGTCAGGAAAATATGAAATTGTCTCCAATACAGTGGTACTTCGAGATACGAGTTTAATTCATTCCGTAACCTTGAGGTGTGGGAAACTATGAGATGCTCGAGTCATGGTAAACTGGTGGTTAGTGTTCAGCCGGCCAATCCTTGCGATTACTCCTATCTCAAATGTTGCTCGTATTTCAAAGCAAAAATCGCTCACTTGATGGCTCGTATCTCAAAAATCTCGTATGTTAGGGCACTCGTATCTTGAGGTACCACTGTATCTTTGTTTTCAAAAATACACTGCTGGCTTGTGTCAGCTGTTAGCGATACATTCAGGAATATAAACCAAAGACAGACTCTTCCGTTACAGAGCCTGACTCTGTGAGAAGTGGAAAATACAGATGAACCACGAGAAACCTCCAGAACCACATCCTACAGCAAACAAGAATGATGCACCCATTGGCTGCTCTGTCTCGGGAGAACCAATGGGTGGGGAGTGAAAAAGAGTAAGATAAAGAAAGAATGAGGGGCATCATGGAGAGGAAGGAAACGGGTGTTCCCTGTGTATGTGTCTGAGCGCTTTAGAGGCACTGAGGTCTTAGTCTAAAGGGTGTTCTCTCCTTTCCATCTGCCGCCAACCTCTCCAGTTGCTGCCAATGAGAAGAGAGTCTCCACACCCAGACATGGTTTTAATTAGGAAGCGAATCGGAGTGGAATTCTGCCATCTGCTCACCTGGGTGTCCTCAGGAGCAAGCTCTCTTGTTTGATTTGGCAGCTTGGAATTGCTCATACACACAGCATTTTGATCTGCGCACTGCTTCAGATCTGCAAGGCACTAGCACCGGTGTTTTGATCGCCACGGTGTACCTGAGGACACCATTTGTTTGTCGGAGGACTGATGAGGTCAGAGGATGGTTTGCTGCTCAGATGCCAAGGCGTCTGATCGGTTCAGGGCTTCCTCATTCCAGAGTCTTCCTGTCCATCCTGACGGAGGAGGACAGGAGAAGAGCGGAGCGTGTTGGGATCTCGGGCTCTTGGCTGCTCAAGTAATGATTGTGTACATATATGCATTTTACCTGTATGTGTGGTATGTCCAAATGCTCCTATCACACTATAACCCTCAATTATATCCTAATGCACTGCACACTCAGATTCATGTACTGTTTTTATTCCCTAAAAATCAACATGGCGGAAAGAATGAAAATGGCTATTTTGCTTGGCTAGAAATAGTTAATTCTAAAAACCCAAAGTGCTAGGGAATCTCACAAGTCAGTTCCACACCATCATCTCCATCTCTCTTTTTATAACAAAGCTCCCATCAATGGTGGAAGGTTCTTTTTTTTCTCCAGAAGTTATATGCCAAGTGTTATTGTTCCATCCCTACCCCCTTATTCTTAGACTTAGCTATCCTCAGAATGTGGCCCTTTATCACCTTTAATCCAGGCAATTTCCTTTTTTTGTGTTTATTCTTGGTTATCTGTATCCTCTCCCCCTCTCTTCACCTTCAAAAGGCAACCAACCAACCACCGGTTGTAATGTACGTATTTGTATCTTCTATTTGCCTTCGGGTTGGCAGGTAAAATGCAGGACTCCCAGTTACACTTCAATTTCATGTGAACTTCACATATGTTTCCCTACAAATATCAAATGTCATATGGGACCTACACTAAATATGTTAGTGCGTACTTATTCAAATTTAACTCAACGGTCTGCATTCTATTTCGGTAAGCTTGGGGATCGTAGCTTGTCGTAACCTGTAGAACAGGTGTTTGGTATTTTGCTACGTGCGTCTTTGTGGCCCTTCCCCTACCACGCCTTGGAGCTCAAGATAAATTCTCCATCCTTAGCTGAAGGACAAGGGGGCATCTTGGGAAGCCGAGAGTCAACAAGAGGAAACGGTGGGAAGAGGAGTCTCCATCCTCTCTCCTTCTCTCAGAGAGGACCAAGGGTCCGCACGATGAGTCTGTTTTGCAAGGGGCAGAACTGCATCCATCCCTTATTGAGCTCTTTTATGGGAACAAGAGTGAATGCAAATGTATCAACAATGTATGGTTTGCGCCAGGCATTTTGAATATGGAAAAAGGACTCTTTGTAGAAATTGTCTGTAATTCTATCTCTTCCGGGGGGAGGGGTAGCCCACGGAGCCTTAGGAAATGGAGCTCAGATGCCTGTCTCCTCTTGGGAGAAGAAGAGTTTATGTCTAATAAATTTTGTTCCTGTTTTTTTTTTTTCCACTTGACTCTTTAACAATGACTTCTTGTTCTTCCTTCATATTGCGAACATCACCCTTTTATTTTATTTTAAATAGTGATCTTTGAAAGTATTACATATGGCCCCCTTATTAGCCCACTGACCCTTTCTAGTCTGCCCCGCCCCTCGCCCTGGGCCTTCACCACCCTATTATCTGTGTCCATGGGTTATGCATAGATGCATCCAAGTTCATTGGTTGACCTCTTCCCTCCCATCCATCCATCCATCCATCCCTGCCTTCCCCTGGGATCACCCTCTATATTTAAGTTTATTTATCATCTGCTTTTTTTTTTAATATTTTTTCTGAGTCCCAATTACCCTACATCAGAGGATGTACATTGTACCCAGTGACCTTTCTTTGCCAGCAGCTGCCCCTTCTTGCAGGCCTCGTTTTTCTGCCTGTGCCTTCACGGCCTGGACTACCTGCTGTTCTCTGTGGACTCTGACAGGAAGAGCTGAAGGGGGAGGATGGTAGACCTCTAGGTGAAAATAACAGGAACATCTCCAGACACAAGAGAAAGACCACTAAGCACTCCCATTTTTTCCCTGTCCACCAGGCGACAATTCTCGGCATTATTTTACCTTTAGACACTTAGAATGCAGTGGCGCTGAGGGGAGGCCAGGCTGTGGGCCCTCACCCTTTATTGTGGGGGGAGGGGTGGAGACATGGAGAGGTGAACGCCTGTGCATGTCTGTCTAGCCCGCAGGCCCTTATCCAGTCACACCGACATATGGCTCTGACACAGCCTTGATCTTACCCCTGCTCTGATCTGACAGTGGAGGCCTAGGGTATTCAGCCAATCCCGGCAGTAGAAGTGCAGGAGCAAAGTTTAACAGGCTCACACAGCCTGTGCCACAGGCCTGCCTCTTGTTGTCCTCTGCTCCTCTCTTTAAGCATCACCCACCACAAAGTCTCAAAGAGCCGAGGCAGGTATCAGACTCCTCTCGGGTCTTCTGGGTTTTCATTTCTCATTCCTCACATTCATGCTTTCTTGCAGCGCCTAGAGGTTCTTTTTTTTCTTTTTCTTTTTTTTTTTGAGGGGATATCTCATTGTGGTTTTATTTATTTTTTATTTTTTTTATTGTGTTACATGTATACATATCTCCCTGTTGCCCCCCCTCCCTCCCAGGCATATCCCAACCCCCCAATGTCTATGTTCATTGGTTATGCTCATATGCATGCATACAAGTCCTTTGGTTGATCTCTTATCTACCCCACCTCTCCTTAATCTTCCTGCTATAATTTTACAGTCTGTTTCATGCTTTACTGCCTCTGTGTCTATCCTTTTGCTCATCAGTTTACAATGTTCTTTATTATCCACAAATGAGTGAGATCATGTGGTGCTTCTCCTTCATTGACTGGCTTATTTCACTAAGGATAAGGCTCTCCAGTTCCATCCAGGTTGCTGTAAATGGTAAGAATTCCTTCTTTTTAATGGCAGCATAGAATTCCATTGTGTAGATGTACCACAGTTTTCTGATCCACTCATCTGCTGACGGGCACTTAGGCTGTTTCCACATTGTAGCTATTGTGAATTGTGCTGCTATGAACATAGGGGTGCATATATCCTTTCTGATTGGTGTTGGTGAGGTTCTTTAGGGTTGACTTCACATGGAGGATCCAACACCCCAGACCAGTCTGTCACCTCAAGAAGAACCTGTTACCTAGTGTTCTAAGTGTTCAGCCTGCAACTCAAGTCAGTGTCATTAGCTACCTTCAGCCTCTTCTTTAAGTCCAGACAAACATTTGGAGTAAGTATTTGTCATGTCTCCTATTAGATGTTCCTCGTTCATTCTCTCATTGGTTCTTCCAAGAAATATTATTGGCTTTTAAGATATGTTGACACTCTTGTAAGTCCCGGGAACGCAAAATGAATTCCAACAAAATATAGACCTTGAAGAACTGTGCTAACCTGTGTGAAAGGACTTTGTGGCTAACATACAATAAAAATCCTTTGAAACTGTGACATGGGTTATTTAAAATTACACTGGTGATTAGACGGAATTTTCTCCCATCCCACATAACTCAAAAAAGATTATTTTTAATGAGCTATTATTTCATTTTCCAGGCATTATTTCTCATTGTTTAATTTTTTTTAAATAGCATTTCACATTACTGAGGGGAGGGTTAGTTCATCTGCTGATTGCTGTGCCTTCTGGGATCCCTTCTGTTCCCTACGGCTGAGGCAAAACCCAAATTTACTAATGAACTGCCAAAAATTTCATTTCACAAATTTCTACTCATGTGCCATTACTGTAAAGGCTTTGTAGTTGTTATTACAGAGATGAGTTTATAGCCTGGAAACTAGGGCAATGCTGTTTTAACTATTTCATTATCTACACTTTATATATTTAAAGAGGGAAAAAATGTATCTGCATGAGTGCCTCTGTACATGTGTGTGTGCATGCACAACAGAGTGAGACAGAGAGTTGCAGATTTTCTCATCTTGCATTAGACTCCATTCTGCAACACAATAAACAATGTTTAAAGACTTATTTCATACTTGCTCTTTGAATTCACATTAGCAATTGGTAAGCCCTTCATTAATGCATTTATTTATTTATTTTACTTGGTAAATGTTAATTTAGTGTCTATGCTAGGCACCCTGAAGGTGCTAAAGATATAGGTATTGTGATGGCTTTGAAATGTATCAGCTTAGCTAGGCTGAACTACATTCCCCAGAATTCCCTGTCCTATATATTTCCGGTTCCCTTGGGCCCCAAGAGACATTTCCTGTGGGAGGTTTGGAGGGTGGAAGTGAAGCCAGAGTCCATGCATTTCCCACACGTTGTTGGTGACCCACTGGCTTGCCTTGAGGATGTGAGTCAGTGGCAGGACTTGCCATACTCCCCCCGCCCCTCCATCCTCCTTAAACTTCTTTGACTCCTGGGCTGGGAATATGCGTTTAACTATCGGGATGGGCCCTGGGTTCTGCGGGACATCCACAACCCCATTGCCAGAGGAACCGAAAGATGACCTGGTTTCAGACCATTCCTAAAGGGATCCAGCTTACACTTGTGGATTCCAGTATTCTGCATCTCCCACACTGTCCATCTGTGTTCTTATCTGCCTGCTCCTGGGCTATAAGCTTCAGCATAATCCATGGAGAAACTGTGTCAACAATGACCAAATTCCACATTTCCAGTCCCAAGAGCAAATTCCTAAGAGCCTAGTTGAGAAGCATATCACCTTTAGTCTAGATTTTTTTTCAGTTCTTTTTTTTGAATTCTTTATTGTTTAAGGTATTACATATGTTTGCTTTTTGCCCCATTGATCTCTCCCCAGACACTCCTACCCACCAGCACCTGTCCTCAACCCCCTAGTGTCTGTCCATTGGTTATGCTTATTGTACTTCCCGGCATATAAGACAACTGGGTGTATAAAATGACCCCCAACTTTTCAAGTTAAAATATAGAGTTTGGGTTATACCTGCCCTATAAGATGACACCCAGCATATAAAACAACCCCCCATTTTTGAGAAGATATTCCTAGGTTAAAAAGTCATCTTACACCCTGGAAAATATGGTATATGCAGGTATACAAGTCCTTTGGTTGATCACCTTCCCTTGCCCCTCCCCTCCCCTACCTTCCCTCTGAAGTTTGACAGTCTGTTTGATTCTTGACATCTCTCTCTTTAGTCTTGCCACCTCCATTTTCTATTCTTATTTTAGAAAGAACTTACATGCTATTACGACCATGCACACATCCAGCTCAAAACAGTTTTTTGTTCCCAAGCATCAAGCAAGAATGTATTTCAATGTCAATGAAGTTCACCTGAAATATGAGTTAAAGTGTAGATCGATGGCCTCGACTGAGTCCCCTAGGTAAGAGTCTCAGTGTGTGAGCATGGAGATCAGGATTTAGTTTTGCCTCTACTCAGCGGCTCCCCTCCTCCCCCACCTTCTCTCTTCCTCTTCGAACGCTTTAGTCACTTGCTGAACGTTCTGTTTATGGTACACCCTTGCCTTTGCGTGCGCTGTTCCTACTGCTCAGAACACGAAGTCTTCCCTTGTTACGCTCCTATTGTCTTGTCAGTTCACATGCTATCCTCTGAAGCTTTCCCAGATGCCCTCAGGCACAACACGCTTTGGCTTTCTCGAGGTTTCCACTGCACTATGTACTGTTAAAAGAACACGCTTGCCAGGGTGTGCTCTTGTTTGCATGCTTTTCAAACAGACTTTACATCCTTGAGAGCAAAAAAAAAATGTATTTTAAATATTTTTAAATTCACCAACATTGCAGAGATGGTGAAAATATATTTAAGGAGTGAATAACAACGATCAATGTGTACTGTGGCTCCGTAAGAAGTTGAAGCATTTTGGAAATGACTTCTGCTCTGTTGAAAGGCACGGAACGAGTAGAAAATGATCTCTGTTGTCCCCGAGAGACTCAGTTCTGTCCCTCCCAACTCTCAACGAAATACATCCCTTTCAGGTAACCAGACTTCTCCTTGCTTGGAGATGGAATTGAAGCTACTCAACTGAAGAATCTCACTTACCGCTAGCCTCAACTCAAAGCAGTTAATCTTGTTAATCCTTTCAACTAGAGAAGAGTTTTGAAAAATAGTTTCCTCTGTCATACTATGCTGGAAACTATGTCTTATGGAGAGGTGCTCTGAACAAACTGCTCAACCAGCCTACCCCGAGGGATCTGGTAACATCTTGAAGGTCCGCAAACCAGTCTCTCATAATTATTTTACAAAGCGTTCCAGAACTTTGAGGAACTACACAAAACCTATACCATGTCTAGTGAGACTTCTAGCATCACAGATCCTACTGAGCAAATACAGTGGCTCCTCGAGATACGAGTGCCCTAACATACGAGATTTTTGAGATATGAGCTATCAAGTGAGCAATTTTGCTTTGAAATATGAGCAACATTTGAGATAGAAGTAATCGCTTGGACCGGCCAGCTGCACACGACCCACCAGTTTACTGAGACTTGAGCGTCTCATACTTTCCCATGCCTCAAGGTTATGGAACGAATTAAACTTGTGTCTCGAGGTACCACTGCATTTGGATCACATCTGATTCAGTACCTATAGCATGGCGGCTAACTTCAACATGGGTGAAATTTTTAGAGACATCATGGGTTTTCTTCCTTCCTAGGCCAGTATTTCTCTAGTTGTGAACTTCAGACCATTTACATCTGAATCAACAAAGATGTCCATTAAAATGAAGACACAACCTTTGGCCCCATCTATTAGATGCTTTCTCAGAATGCCCAAGACAGGATTCAGGATTGCTAGCTTGATCTATTGCTGTTCTTTGCAGATATAAGAGCAATCTTGATACCATTGTAATTAGCTAGTTATTAATGACAGAAAGGGAGTAAAGGGGGAAGATCAGATATTATAGACATGTCATTTGGTCAGCTTGACCAGGATGCTGCAACTTTGCACTCTTCAGGAAGCATGAAGGAAAGATAGATGCATGGCCAGTAAGCTGGGGGAGGAAGGATGAGAAATTAGAAAAGATGCCTGCTGTCAGTCAAACCTGGGGACAGAGATGATAGCCAGAATTGGCAGAGCGTATTCAAGCCTGTTAAAATTTGAGGATACAACGGGGAGAAATCAAGATGGTGGCATAGGTAAACAGTTAAACTGCTGGCTCACACAATATCAAAACTACAACTAAAAGACAAAACGGGCACCATCTAGAACCACAGGAAAGCTGGCTGAGTGGAAATTCTACAACTAGAAGGAAAGAAGAAAGCACAGTGAGAATCAGAGGAGCTGCAAAAGGCTGAGGTACGGAGATGTGCAAGTGTGTGGAGAGGACAGGTGGCTGAGTGCACGGGCAGCTGAGTGTGTAGCTGGCTCTCTAAAGTGGGAGGGAGACAGAAGCTCCCCACTGCGCTGAACTCCAGTTCCGGGTGAGATACTGGGAACTCGGACTCATATGGGGAGAAACTGGATGTCCGGCAGCAGGCGAAACTCAAGGACAGCTCTCTCTCAGAGGTGCTTACAGCGATTACCGAGGGACACAGAAACCCAGGGGTCTCACAGGGCAGGGCTGGTGGGAAGCCAAGGATGTCTGCCCCGACCTGAGACTCCGCTCCATCCAAGCTGAGCACAGAGGTGACCAGGCCTGCAAGGGAGGGCAGTTAGGGGTGACCAGGCTTGCAGGGGAGGGTAGTTAGGGGCAATCAGGCTGGTAGGGGAGTGGTTAGGGAATGATCAGGCTGTCAGGCAGAAGCAGTTAAGGCCAATCAGGAAGGCAGGAAGGCAAGCAGTTGGGATCCAGCAGTCCTGGATTGTGAGAGGAATGTCCAACTGCCACTGGTGGGATCAGGCCTAAACAGGCAGTCGGATATCTCTCTAGAGGTCCCAGATTGGAGAGGGTGCAGGCTGGGCTGAGGGACACAACCCCCCTGTGCACGAATTTTGTGCACCAGGCCTCTAGTATTATAATAAATGTTACTTAAATGTCAACATCACCCACAAAATGATTTTTCAATAAGAATTTCAGATGTTAGCGAGAAAAAAAAATCCTCTGACTTAGAGTCTAATAAGAGACCAATTATTATTAAAAATAGTCACTTAAACTTATTAGGTGGAAAAAAAAAGGAATCTTCCTGGTGTATAGGTAAAAGCTCAATAGGTAATGCTCTAAAAAGATTTTAAAAAATGTTTCTAAATGGTCACTATTTATCTGAATGTTCCCATTTTAATGCCTTTTTGGGGTATTACATGTCTAAATAGAGAAAAGTATTAAATGTATGAGCTAGGATTTTTGTTATAGGAACATAAACAACATTCACTTACTAGCTTAAGTACCTGTATTTTCATAGCAATTGCCACTATGTAAAAAATACTGGATAAAAGTGACCCTGCTGCCGAAACCGGTTTGGCTTAGTGGATAGAGCGTTGGTCTGTGGACCAAAAAGGTCCCAGGTTCAATTCCGGTCAAGGGCATGTACCTTGGTTGTGGGCACATCCCCATTAGGGGGCGTGCAAGAGGCAGCTGATTGATGTTTCTCTCATCGATGTTTCTAACTCTCTATCTCTATATTTTTTTAAAAAAGTGACCCTGGTAATAAACACAAACCATGAGCACATTAGTTGTGTGTATATATTGTGTATATGCATGTGCATATATGTGTGTGCTCTAAAGAAAGAGTGATCAACATGAACTGAGCAGTCTTCAGAACAAAGAAGCAAATGGTAAAAAAAAAATGTGAAATTAGTGACCTTGACAATTATGACTTGCTGGTGAAGGGCATTAGTCAAGGTTCCATTTTTTTAAAATATATTTTATTGACTTTTACAGAGAGGAAGGGAGAGGGATAGAAAGTCAGAAACATCAATGAGAGAGAGACATCGATCAGCCACCTCCTGCAAGCCCCACACTGGAGATGTGCCCACAATCAAGGTACATGCCCCCGACCGGAATCGAACCTGGGACCTTTCAGTCCGCAGGCCGACGTTCTATCCACTGAGCCAAACCGGTCTCGACAAGGTTCCATCTTTAGTCCAGTCCTCTACCGGTCAATATCACACTGCCCAAGTGGAGCACTTCTCCATGTCAATTATCTATTACAAACCAACGGTCAACTCCCTTTGAAATAGTTAAACAAATCCATACATTGATGCTCACCAGCATCTCTTTATACAACACAGAACCCACTGGAGGTTGATGCCGTATAAACTCCTGTGCAGATATTTCTGAGATCCGAAAATTGGAAAATTCTCAAAGGAGATGACGATTTCGGATGTGTTGCAGAAACGCTGGGTGTTCCTATCAAAACAGTGAAAAACAGAGAAGTAGATTTCCAGTGTCCCAAATTAAGGATTTTTTTTTTCTTTTTCAAACCTTCCATTTAATTAAATTGCATGGCTGGAGAGGAGAGTCTTGCTAAAATATTGTGATTAACACAAAGGAAGCTTAACAGACAATGCTATTATAGGTGAAAGACTGCTAATTGCCATCTTCCCAATAACTTATTGATTCTAATCAAATCTTCCTAGAGCAGCATGCCAGCAGCAAATGGATAACTAGATAGAGGCAAAACACAACAATGGAGGGAGTCATATGGAAGAAATTATTCATGTTTGATTTGCCTAAAATTGAACACATATTCTTGATCAGCATTAATACAAATATAGATTCGTGGGGAAGGTGCTATCTAAATTGCTTCTCGCGCAGTGTATTAAAAATTACCATAACTGTTAGCATTTTTAATTATTTTGATCTGCTGAAAATAGATTAAACTGAATGGGAAATTGGCTTATTAAGGCTTATATATTTGAGTTATTATGAAATGTTCTCCGCCACTGTGCCTTGAGAATCTTTTGGTCTAAAAGACAATTTCTCTCTCTTCGGCTGATAATGAATGGAAGGAGGGAGGAAGGAGGATTTAATTCTCAGAGAGTCAAGTTTTGTTTGGGGGGAAGGCACGAGAACAAATGTTCTCACTCCCGCCACTTCATTAGGCAAACGAAGCCACGGGAACATTCCATAACTGAGCAACCGGTCTGTTTGACAGCACCGAGGTTTTCAGAGGGTAGCAAAGCATCCTGCCAGACGAAACTTAACACTTCTAACATGGAGAGCCCTTGAAATCCATCTTGTATTACAAGAGCAGTTTCCCAGTGTGTGATTCAATATAGTGTGAAGCATTGAAGAACTCACACTTGGGTCATTCACTGACGATGAAAAAGAAATACAACAGCGAGTTTCAATTGTAGTCCCGAGGCATCCCAGGGATGTGTGTCTGTGGGGAACACCTTATTTATCCAGTTGGTGACAGTGGACCCAAAGGCAGTTTAGACACAAATATGACTGACTCCACTTGAAATCTTTACACCATTACTTTGGTGTTCCATATATATATATATATAGATAGATAGATAGATAGATAGATAAATAAGGTGTTTAAATAAGGTGTATAAATAAATATATATGGAACACCTTATTTATCCAAGTGGTGACAGTGGAGCCAAAGTGGAGCCAAAGGTATTTAGACACAAATATGAATGACTCCACTTGAAATCTTTACACAATTACTTTGGTGTTTCATATATATATATATATATATATATATATATATATATATATAAATTATTTCAGAGAGGAAGGAGAGATAGAAACATTAATAATTAGAGAGAATCATTAATCAGCTGCATCCTGCATGCCCCCTATTGGGGATTGAGCTGGCAACTAGGGCATGTGACCTGACCTGGAATTGAACCATGACCTCCTGGTTCATAGGCCAATGCTCAACCACTGAGCCACATTGATAAGCAACTTTTATGCTTCTTTAAGGCTAAAAATTGTTATATGAATGGTGTGATAATTCCTTTATATCAAAACGGAATGCATTATAATATTCACAAAATGATTTTCTACGTACAAACACCCCTTTTACTAAACCTTTCCAATTCAATAGCTAGGACTAGGAGATGTTAGTCTAGTAGCCAATATTCATTTTAGTTTTTAAGGGAAACTATTTAAATACCAGTAGCATAAAGGTTTCTGTTACAGAATTATCTCCTTCAATATGTATGCTTTAACTATATGTTTTAATACAGTGGTTCTCAACCTTCCTAATGCCACGACCCTTTAAAACAGTTCCTCATGTTGTGGTAACTCCCAACCATAAAATTTATTTTTGTTACTACTTCATAACTGTAATTTTGCTACTGTTAGGAATTGCGATGAAAATATCTGTGTTTTCCGATGGTTTTAGGTGACCCTGCTAGCGGTTCTCAACCTGTGGGTCGTGACAACACAGATATTTACATTACGATTCATAGCAGTAGCAAAATTAGTTATGAAGTAGCAAGGAAAATAATGTTATGGATGGGGACCACCACAACATGAAGAACTGTATTAAAGGGTCGCAGCATTAGAAAGACTGAGAACCACTGCTTTAATAGTTTAGGACAGAATTTGTCACCTTCCACATGACTAACATTTGTAGAATTTGGGGTCTGGGTGATTCTTTGTTGCAGAGGGGCTGTCTTGGGTATCAGAGGCTATTTAGCAGCAGCCCTGGGGTCTACCCAGGAGGGGCCACTAATACCGCTCCTCTGCCCCCACTTATAAAAACCAAATATGTCCTTAGGCCAGTGGTTCTCAACCTTTCTAATGCCGTGACCCTTTAATACAGTTCCTCATGTTGTGGTGACCCCCAACCACACTTCTTAACTGTAATTTTGCTATTGCTATGAATTATAATGTAAATACCTGTGTTTTCTTATGGTCTTAGGCGACCCCTGTAAAAGTGTCGTTCAACCCCCAAAGGGGTCGAGACCCACAAGTTGAGAACCACTGTCTTAGGCACTGTCCAATGTCCCTGAGTAGGCCCCAGCAGGTTTGCCCTGGATAGAGCATTGGCCCTGGGTCTGAAGGGACCTGGGATTGATTCTGGCAAGGGCACATACTTTGGTTGCAGGTTTCCTGGCCCCGGTCAGATGCATGCAGGAAGCAA
The DNA here is from genome assembly GCA_004026805.1 of Lasiurus borealis. NCBI lineage: Eukaryota > Metazoa > Chordata > Mammalia > Chiroptera > Vespertilionidae > Lasiurus > Lasiurus borealis. The sequence goes on from PVJN01018450.1 coordinate 28,578, forward strand.
CCAATAGATGTGTCTCTCTCACATTGATATTCCTCTCTCTATCTTACCTTCTCCCTTCCCCTTTCTCTAAAAGTCAATGGAAAAATATCCATTGATATTTTGTTGAGGATTAACAACAACAAAAAAAAATCCCCTTAAGTAAAATTGCTGCTGATAGTAGAAGGCAATGCTGTGGTTCTCTTGATGATGATGCATCACAAATCATCCTCTAGAAAATTTCCACTTCCCTGTAATAATGCAGAAGTAGAACAGTGAAATTTGCATCCCAGGTCTGAAGGCTGCGAAGCTGCTATTTACCTAGCGTCTATCCATAACACAACTGCAGCTGAGTCAGCGTTTTGCTCTTATGAGACTAATTGCCTCTATGGACTAAGATGCAGACAACAATCACGGTGGTGATCAGAAAAGCGAGAAAGTCTCCCGATTGCACCACGCGACCTTCTGTGTAAGGCCTCAGGGAAACACGGTTCAGTCCAACAGCAGCAAATGGTTCGAAAATAGTTGCCATCTTGGGCTGATGGGTGGCGGCTGACGGGCACTCTGGTTGGTGTCCAGGCCCAGCAGGGAAGAGGGCTGTGATGCATTGAGGACATCTGCCTTGGACAAGGCCAGGGCAGCGATCGCACGTATTTCACACACTGGCCCGTTCCTCCCCAGTCATTTTAGCTGACTTGCTCTCTGGATTATTTTAAGCACGTGATGGGTTTAGGGTATGATGATTTGTGCTGCATAAATGAATACAGAAAAGAAAAAAAATGTAAGAAAATAAAGATCACTTCTAAGTATTAAGGAAGCGTCTCCTTTTCCCTACGCAGTATTTCAGGCTCTGTGGATATGGCATCAAATAAAAAACATAGTCTTTCCTATAAAAACGGGTGGTCTCATGATCTGGTTTCTAGTGTAAATAAAAAAAAAATCCCAACCAAATAACAACAAAAATAAAAACAAGCCACTCTCTTATTTAAAAAAAAAATACATATAGTCACACCAAGTATTGACTTCCTAAGAAAACATCTTCTTCTGTAATCTATGTCATTCTCTAGTGTTCTTCTGTATTTCACCTAACTTTGTGAGTTGTGAAGATCAAATAGGAAGCCAGTTTCCTAAGAAGGTGGGATGGTTTCAGTCTTTAGGAATGCTCTGCGCTTCTTCTGGGCTAAAAAATTGCCATATAAATGGTGTGATAATTCCTTCAAATCAAAACTGAATGCATTATAATGATGATTCACGAAATGATTTTCTACTTATGAACCATTCCTTTTCTTTTATTTTTTTATTGTGTTACATGTATACATACCTCCCCATTGCCCCCCTCCCTCCCAGGCATACCCCAACCCCCCAGTGTCTATGTTCATTGGTTATGCTTATATGCATGCATACAAGTCCTTTGATTGATCTCTTATCTACCCCACCTAACTTTAATCTTCCTGCTGGAATTTCACAGTCTGTTTGAAGCTTTACTGCCTCTGTATCTATCCTTTTGTTCATCAGTTTATAATGTTCTTCACTATCCACCAATGAGGGAGATCATGTGATGCAATTCTTGAGCCTCAAGTCCACAAGCTTTCCAGGAGGCCATGTTTTTATTTATGTATTTATTTTGCCCAATCAGACAACTTCTCTGAGAAGAGGACCTTTTGCTTCTGACCACTTGCTTATTTCACAAGCCAAAGGTCAGGGCCTTAGGTTCATGTCAACATCAAGGTCACTTGCCCACGTTTAAGAAGCTTTGGAAACAGCCTTTATCTTCCTCACGTTAATCTGACATCTAAGGCAGTTTCAGAAGAAAGAAGGTACTTTACCAAGAAAGAAAAAAAAAAAAAAACAAGTGTCCTTCACACCCAGTGAAAAAGAAATATTAGAAATAACGTAGGAGTTCCTTTATTCGAAGCGTATCGGCGGGTTGTTTGGGTGTTTGGAAGAGAAACCTACTAGAAAAGACAGAGCATCCTCGAGACAGCCACCTGGGTCCCTTGGTCAAACACCTTTTGCAGAATGGGCTCCTCCACAGCGCAGAGCGGAATGTTAATCTCAAAGAAAGTCAAGGGCAGAGCCACCGAGGGGAACTTAAAGGTGTATTGAGATGCACACTGCGACCCAACTCCTAATTTGGGGTAAATGAGGGAGGAAAACAAACGACACCATTTGTTATCGGCTGGAAAGACCTGGGAAGAAGAGACTCCCATTTGAAAGAACACTTCGGGGGTTTTTTCCTTACGGGAGAAACATGTTTCATGTCATCCAGACACTAAGTAGATTTCTTTCACAAAAACTGTTACATTATCGGGGTAAACATGCCAATCAAAGACTACAACTAGCAATTTACAGCAATGATGCCAGATTTCACATCGAGAGAGCAAGATCCAGGGGGAAAATAGTGTTTTTATTTACCTCTTTGTTACCAGAACAATTTTTTAAAAGACACGTTTTTTATATATATAAGCAGCTTTGAAAAGAGAGTATCTGTGTTATATAGTCAAAATAAATCCTGAAAACTTTGCAGGTCCTTTTTTTTATTGAATTGCTTTCTCTTTCTGTTTAAGGGATCATTTTCCCAAAACATGATTGACCACATTTTTGAGGGCATCTCAGAAAAACACACTTCTTATAATAAAGCTCTGAAGGAGTGGTGACATGGAATCTTATTTCGCTTGCATGCTAGAAGTTTAATCATTACTTATTAATTTTCCTATTTTCATGAGGTTTTCTCTCCAACTTAATATTCTATTAAGGTAGCATCTGTTAGAGGAATTATCTTGGTTTTTTAAAGCAAATTTTAGCTGATTACCATGAATCTACATAATTAGAATTAGGTTTAATTATGTAGTGTAAATACATGTAATATATTTATAACATATAATGACATAATTATGATTCACAATAATGTTTAAAAAAAGCCCCTCCTTAAAACGAGTTAGAAAAATAGGCTGCACAACCCCCTACAATTTCTGAGCAATTTTACAATGTATGTTTTTTCCTGTAGTTTCTAAAATAGAGCTTGGTGCAAAACATAATTAAAAATAAATATAATTTGAAGTTATTACCGCATAAGAATACCGCCAAATCTTCATTTGGAGGTCAACCAAAGGACTTGTATGCATCCATAAGAGATTTCAAACTGTAAATATTTTGCACTCTGTTTAAGAAAAGCACGTTTTCAAGTGGTAATCTAATATGCATGCATTTCTAATGCACCGCTGAAGCAAGTTCTGAATGTTTAGAGTGTCTAGCAAGGGCTAATGCAAGATGGCTCTAACGTTGTCTTCTAAACAATTCACCCACATGATAGGAAATATAGCAAATGATGATGAATTGGGGTCTATATACTAATTAGAAATATGAAAGAAAAATTGGGGTGGGCAACTATTCATTGTATTACATAAGTATGTACATATAAAAATACATTTCGAAATTATAGAACAGCTGTTCATTGAATTCATAAAGTTGAATGATATATTTAATACACCCTCGGAGGATTGACATTTTTTTTTTTCCTGTGAAGAATCAGATAATAACTATTTTACGAGGGACACAGAGGCTCCATGACAGCTATTTATTTATTTTTAAGTCTATTTTTATTGATTTCAGAGAAGAAGGGAGAGGGAGACAGAGATAGAAACATCAATGATGACAGAGAATCATTGATTGGCTGCCTTCTGCACACCCCACACTGGGGATTGAGCCTGCAACCTGCGCATGTTCCCTGACCTGGAAGCGAACAGTGACCTCCTGGTCCATGGGGAACACTCAGCCACTGAGCCACACGGGCTGGGCTGTGACAGCTATTAGCTCGACTGTGATTGCTCTAAAGCAGCCACAGAGCACACTTCAAGAAACGCGTGTGGCTCTGTTTCAACAGAACTTTATTTACAAAATAACAACTACTGGATTTGGCGGGGGAGGGGCACTTAGTTTGCAGACCCCGGGATTGTGCCTTTTGGGGGTTAAAGACTAGATTCTGGAGTTTGTTTGCTGGATTTATATTTTGCTTTCCCTATTGCATAACTTTGTGACCACAGCTAACTTACTTCAGTTTTTCTCATTTATAAAATGCGGGAGCTAAGCATTTCCTGTCTCATAAGGTTGTTGTGATGATAAAAATTAAATAATTTATGGAACGCACTTACTATAATAGGGCATGTCTTCTCCGTAGGAGGAATAAATTGGTGTTTATAGATATAAAGTGTGGCTATGCAAAATTTTTGGTATTCACCGTCAGTTTTCAAGCTTTGATGGTGTCCATTTGCACACTAAGGGTAGAGAAGCATTAGTTTATCTGCATAAAGTATGTAAATATGCTAAATAAATGATGTATACTTAGGTAACATACTTTACAAATAAAGCAAATATACCATATAGCATAGATAGAAAGCATATGATTATGTATTCATGCATGTCCAATCAACAAATATGTATTCCATGATTAATATGCATAGTCATCAGGCTAGGCCAGTGGTCGGCAAACTGCAGCTTATAAGCCACATGTGGTTTGTGAGCTGAGGTTTGCCACTCTGTTGACTAATGAGTTTGCCCACCACTGCGTAAGGCATTACCCTTACCCAGAAGTGTTGACTTCAGGTTAAAGACATTAGCACATTATTAAAATGCTTTTTAAGTGTTTATCCCTAAGGCAGTGGTCGGCAAACTCATTAGTCAACAGAGCGGCAGTTTGCCAACCACTGGAGTAGGCAATGGTTAACCACTGCTTCTTTCCTTTTTGTAGTTTTTGTAATTTGGGAAGAGACAAAAACAAACAGCAGACAATTAAAATTCAGTGTGATAAACTGTTCTAATAGGGTGCAAGGGTTATATTTCTTTAAACAAGATTTTGAGGAAATCCTAAAGAAAATTCTTCTGGACAAATCATTGAAGATTTTCCAAAAGATTTTCATGAATATATGTCTCACATGTAAAAATGCAAACCTTTCCGGTACAGGGTTTGTGTTTACCTGTACAGTATTTCCTATAATGTTTCTCCTGTTATTATGCACACTTTATTTGTTAAATAAACATTTTTGAATAAATTAATCTTGCTCCAGTAAGGTAGTAACAACTAATTCATCAAGATTTTCTTGAGGTCATGCAATCAAGTGTGCATGCAGGTACTCCTATGTGGGTAAGTGAAATCCTTGTAATTAAAATAAGAGAATCTTTGCTCTACCAGGTTTGGCTCAGTGGGTAGAGCGTCGGCCTGTGGACTCAATGATCCTAGGTTTGATTCTTGTCAAGGGCATGTACCTTGGTTGCAGGCGCATCCCAGTGGAGACTGTGCAGGAGGCAGCTGATCAATGGTTCTCTCTCATCGATGTTTCTCACTCTCTCTTCCTCTCCCTTCCTCTCTGCAAAAAAATCAATAAAATATATTTTAAAAAATATGTGAATCTTATTCGCTACCGATCTTTCCAAAAAGTTGTGATAAATAATAATATCATTTAAAAAGTGAACACATAAAGAAAAAATAGTCCACACAATGCCAGTGAATTTCTAGCCCAATGCTCCATCAACTCAAGAGTAGAGACTTTAGTATAGTGAAACTAGGTTGAGAGGCCCCAGTATAATTCTTACAGATATTAACATTTGAAAAGAAGTGATATAGATCAGTCAGGCAAAAGCCTTACTAATACTGCCTTCCTAAACAAGAGAATATGGTAGACAGTCTATCAAGGAAGATAATATCTCATCGCAGGGGACTCTAGTCAACTCTGTGCTTGGGAGAACTCTTTACCACTCATTTACCACTCATATACCACTGGTGTACCTGGCTACTTTCCAGTATGTACCACATGTACTTTCTCCTTGATTTGTCCTATGTTCCACATGCCTGTGTTCTTTGGCAAGATGTAAACTACACTGCGGGGGAAAGGGAGAAAACTTGATATTATTCATTTTCCTTTCTTCCTATCCTAAATTATCTCCCGATTCCTTTGTAACTAGTAGTTTTACAGTGGAGTCCACATAACCTGTCACTAAAGAAATGTTGGTTCAATGTTTAACAAAGAATCAATAGGGAAAAGAATACTATGAAAGATGTTTCTTTTACCCACAGGAAACAGACAAGGCAAAGACTTACTACATTCTATTGGCATGGAGTGGGTGGACATTGGAGGTGGGGAGAGTAAAGTCTAGCCCTTCATCTGCTTTTGTAAATAAAACAATATCTTGCCAAAACCCGTTTGACTCAGTGGATAGAGCGTCGGCATGCAGACTGAAAGGTCCCAGGTTCGATTCCAGTCAAGAGCATGTATCTTGGTTGTGGGCATATCCCCAGTAGGGGGAATGCAGGAGGCATTATATCTATGTCTCTCTCTTATCGATGTTTTTAGCTCTCTCTCTTCCTTCCTCTTTGTAAGGAATCAATAAAATATATTAAAAACAACAACAAAAACACACACCAATATCTTGCTACCCAGTGACACTCATGTGTATACTCATACTCATTCCTACCCAGGCTGTGCTGCCCTGTGGTATCATGGTACACTTGAGTATCATGACACAGATCAGATGTCCACAATGGCTAAAATATATACTGCCTGACCATTTACAGAAGTTTGCCAACCCCTGTAAAGCCGTTCTATGCTCCTTTATATACAGGTGCTACCACTATTGACCTCCCTGGGCTGGCTAATTCGGAAAGAATGGCCCACCTGTACCGGGCCAGGATTTCCTTGAGCAATGAAAAGGCCTTTCAGCGGAGCAAAAGTAACCAGCAGCGCGTCTCCTTCCTAGTCTTTCAAGCCCAGAATCCTTTTCAGAGAACAAATGCTTAATACAACTTTGAGCGGGACCAAAGTTTCACTGCCACTTTGATGATCAAAACACAGTATCCACCCTTTCTCTTTTCAACTCCGTAATTGAGTAAATTTTGGAAGAGCATTCATACAACTCGTTCTGTGAACCTTGAAATCCCACTCCCCCTCCATCCTGTTCAGCCCACACATCTTCTAAATCTCCAGAGAAAAGGAAAAGCCCTCAGGGGGACCTCTCTTTCAGGCTCTGCTGAAACCAGACTTCTGTGTCTTCAACAGTTATTGAAAACGCTTTGTACCCTCTCACAAGGCGAAACACCTCCTAATATTTTAGAGAATGGTACCTCTGTCCCTTAAAACCGAATTAGAATCGATGGCGCATTTTCTAACCTTTGTAGACCCTATCCCAAATATCAACTCATGTATTGCTCACATTTCAATCCGAAAAGTAGACTTCGGTTAGCCAATAAAACTTGGCTTTCTATTTCCGTATTCAAGTTCAAGTTACCATCATCATCGTTGTTGTTATTACTACTCTCCTTTTGCTTTGAATATAATGCTACTGCAGCTTGGTAGATTCCCAAGATGCACTTCCCCAGACACGAGTTTTCATTAAAAAAATACATTTACTGTGTGTCCATTGGATGCAGATGGCGAGACGAGTTGGAGCCAAACTCACCCAGCTGCATTGATTCCCTTCTCCTCTGCGCCCACAGTAAATCCTCAACCCTAGGGGGACATCCAGCTAGAACCTACTCTTGCTCCTTTTTGAGTCTGCCTGCCCTGGTGTGAAATGTCCTGAGAAGAGACCTTCTACAATGGAAACTTTCAGTCCCTGCCAAATCGTTTACTTCTCTGTGTGGAGGATTTGCTAAGGAGAAGGAGAGCATCACATGGATGTATATTTCAATTAACATTGCCAACATTGAGAGTCACGTAAATTATTTTAAATGCGTGTGGACTGATCACCTCTGAGGATGACAGGGGATCTGAACTCGGCTGCTACCTGTAGCCTGCAGACGTGTACCAATTTGGTCGTGTACCATTTTGAGAGTTAGACGGGAGCTGGAGAACTCTTTCTTACACATTCAATAACAGGTTACAGTGAAAATTAGTGTCAGGGGGAATTCAGTTCTGCACATAGGTATTTATTAACATGCAGGCCCAGAACAATCACATCACTGAATGCCAGAACTCACCCATTTAGGTGTTTTGCATCAACTCTATCATTACGGTAGGTGCTTTCAGCAGGATTTGGCTAACCACAGGTTAGAAGACTTAACTAATTGGTTGCCTACTTAGCTGGAAATAGAGCCGATTGTTTTCTTTGAATTCAAGATCAGAGAAGACTGCTATGATATTTTATCAATGAAGATGTCTTGAACATCACAGATTTCCTGATATGATCATTCTACTATTTTTTTGTTATTTAACCAAACCTCAATGTTGTTCAGAGATAAAGACGGTTGCTCCTGGACCAGTTGCCTCTGGAGTGTGGCATTTAGTGTGCGATGTGTACACTTGATTAAGGTGACTAACCACCTGTAGGCTCTATATTAAAGGAACACAAACATATATATCGCACGGTCTGTGCTGCAATTTTTTCCATATTAGCTATGGACCAGATCACATCTCCAGGGCTCTGCCTTTGCTAATTTGGCATCTATTTATTTTTCACTCAAAGAAACATGCATATACTCAAGCCCTATATCCATTCTGGGGCTCTCAAGGTGACAGAGCCTTGCCCGCTAAGTGTCCCATAGGAGGGTCTCACTACTCAAAGTGTGGTCCGTGGACCAGCATCAGCAGCGACATCTGAGACAGTGTCAGAAAGGCAGATGCCCAGGCCCCGCTCAGAACTTCTGAATGCGTTCCATCTTAACTAGAGGCCAGGTGCTTTCTAAACATGGGGTGGGCTCTGACTGGGTTGGCTCAGTGGATAGAGTGTTGGCCTACGGACTGAAGGGTCCCAAGTTCGATTCCGGTCAAGGGCATGTACCTGGGTTGTGGGCACATCACTAGTGGGGGTGTGCAGATGTTTCTAACTTTATCCCAATCCCTTCCTCTCTCTAAAAAATCAATAAAATATATTAAAAAATTAAATAAACAAACAATCATGGGACAGTTTCAGATGCATGGTCTGTCACAGCAGAGCTCCTCAAATATCGGTGTGTATCAAAATTACCTGGTGGGGGCACTTATTAAAAAAAAAAAAAAGCTTATTTCCAAGCATCCTTTCTTTATGGCAGGACCCATGACCCAGAAGCCTTCTTCAATGTAACAAGCATATACATGGTACCTCGAGATACGAGTTTAATTCCTTCCGTAACCTTGAGGCGTGGGAAACTATGAGACGCTCGAGTCGCGGTAAACTGGTGAGTCATGTGCAGCCGGCCTATCCGTGCGATTACTCCTATCTCAAATGTTACTCGTATTTCAAAGCAAAAATCGCTCCCTCCACGGCTCGTATCTCAAAAATCTCGTATGTTAGGGCACTCGTATCTCGAGGTACCACTGTAATTGTTTTACAGGTGGTCCCGAGAATTCTATGGGAAATACCAGATGGTTGGAGGGTAATAAGAGCAATTTGGTGGTAAAAGGTTGGGGGGGGGGATGTATATGAGTCAATATTAAAATGAGAGTATATTGAGTTTCAAACAACCATGCTTTGTGCTGATGGCACTGAATACTTTATTTTTTTTTTTTGGGGGGGTGGTCTGAATAGAAAAGACAGCTCGCCTAATTGCTGCTCCAGCTTGGAAGGTCACAGACTTGAATCTCTGGTGCTGCAAGAGGTCTTTCTCACAGCTAATGGAGGCCATTTCCGTGTCTGAAAAAATGTGTTTTTGACAGAAACAAGGAGGTCCAGGCCTGAGTCATCACTGGGTGTTAATCACAGAGCATTAAGACACTTGTTTATTATGATTAAGCATTCCGCTCACTTACTGGTTTTTTCTCAAGTAAACTGCTTTGCATTTGTGAAAAGGGAGGGGGACAGAGCCTGAAGCTGCCCTATGAAGGCCTAGGGGTCCATGCTCTATTTTTTTTCTATATATTTTATTGATTTGTTACAGAGA
>PVJN01018451.1:0-38921 GCA_004026805.1 Lasiurus borealis
AGGAGGAGGAGGAGGAAGAGATATATATAATGTTTTAAAATGCATATATTCTTGGATTCAATATTTCTACTTCCAGGAATTTATTATGTACACAAATTTGGATGTGTTCACAAAGGCATTTCTCCAAGAATATCCACTGCAGCAGCGTTTATATTTAAAGAATTGGAATGACCCTCAGTAGAGGTCATGTTCAATGTATTATTAAATCCATGTAATGATTCACCATACCGCCATTCCAGAGAACTAAGTAGCTCTTCTGTTGATAGAGAAATAGCTCCAATTATATTAACTGAAAGGTAAATAATAAAGCCAAGGGCAGAGCAGTTTTATGATATACTTATATCCTGGGAAGAAAAGACATATGTGTGTGTGTGTATGAGTATAGATAATTTCTGGAAGAATATAAATACTGTACATAAATAGCTCTTAGGGTTGCAGTAAAAAACTGCTCCAAAATGTGTGTCTTCAAACAACAGAAATGTAATCCCTTCTAGTTCTGGAGCCGATGTGGAAAATCCAGTTGTTGGCTGAGTTCATTCCTTCTGGGGGCTTTGAAGGAAAATCTGCCCCATGCCTTTCTCCCAGCTGCTAGTGAGGGCTGCCAATTATGATGTCCTCCGGCTTGTTGATATGTCCCTCCCATCTCAGACTCTATCTCCATGTGACACGTTATGGTTGTACTGGAGAAGGGGCACATGTTGTTCCAGTGCATCTTCAACTCAACAATTACATCTGCAACAACCCTATTTCCAAACAAGGTCACATTCTGGGGTCCTGGGGATTAGGACTTCACCATATCTTTTTTGGGGAGACACAGTTCAACTCATAACTGAAGGATATGGCCATCTGGGTATAGAGAAAAAATTAAGAAAGAAAGAAAGAAAGAAAGAAAGAAAGAAAGAAAGAAAGAAAGAAAGAAAGAAAGAAAGAAAGGAAGGAAGGAAGGAAGGAAGGAAGGAAGGAAGGAAGGAAGGAAGGAAGGAAGGAAGGAAGGAAGGAAGGAAGGAAGGAAGGAAGAAAGGAAGAAAGGGAGTAGCAGGAAAGACTACCAGACTACCGGTTAAGTGATGCAGACATGATTAAGTGCCATTTATGGTCCTGATCCCTTCTGAGATAAATATTTGGACAATAAATGCCATGCTGCATAAACTGATTGTCCCAAACTCAACTACCAGCATTTAATTAATTTTAACACTGTTTCTCTCCTTCACTCAGAAGACTTCCTTTTGGTTGAAAAGAGCACGATGTTAGAATTCAATGTCCTTCCTTTGATATTTTCAGTCCATGGCTTCTGAGATGAAAGGGCCTTTAGGTTCCTTTGCTGTATGCCTGTGGTGCTCAACAGTATCATTCACAAGAGGCCCGGTCTCTGCTAGGACACCTCTGGGAATGAAATCCCCCTGCAGCAGCCCTTCCTGTGGCAGGATGGCCTGATGGTTAAAGAGCAGAGGCTGAGCCAAATTCTGCCTCCTTGAGAATTTCACCATTCTGTCTCTGGTCAGCCACTGGAGCTTTGCAAAATGACATTTACATTGAATATTTTCAATTAATATGCATATATAAAAGATGTGTGAGCATGTATCAGAAAATATGTTGAAATCTATTTTAAATATATTAACTTCCCAACTACCTAAAATACTTGGGGACAACTTTGGGCTCTATTCCGTGTCTTATCTGAGTGGCAATTATAATCCCACTTCTTAGAGGTAAATATCAAACATCAAAATCCAGAAGCAGTCATCGGACAAGGGACAAGTAACAGGGTTGGCAGAAGCCAAAATGAAAGAATCAGGTGAACACAAGCGTTAAGAAATAGCAATCAGCCGAAACCGGTTTGGCTCAGTGGATAGAGCGTCAGCCTGAGGACTGAAAGGTCCAAGGTTCGATTCCGGTCAAGGGCGTGTATGTTGGTTGCGGGCACATCTCCAGTAGGGGGTGTGCAGGAGGCAGCTGATCAATGTTTCTAACTCTCTACCCTTTCCCTTCCTCTCTGTAAAAAATCAATAAAACATATTTTAAAAAAAGAAAGAAAGAAAGAAATAGCAATCAGCCATCAAAAAACACTTAAGTGGCCACGTATTCATTAACATTGATCCTTGCCAGTACATTTGTTAGCAGATAATTCTCATCGTGCGATTTAATTCACATTTTTATAAGAAAATACCCAATATAAACGTAAGTTCTACAACTTGTCTTTAAAGGCTCCAGTCTTATTTTTAGGATGTTCCAAAAGAGACTTAGTCTCCTGCAGAGAATGTTTAAAAACAAAGTATTTCATGTATATAAAGAAGAGCTGCAAACCCGTGAAATAATAGGAGAAACTTTGTAGGAATTTTGTCCAAAAAATCTTTTAGCAAACTTAAACTCACTCTAGGCATCTTGGACAAAGGCGTGGGTTCTGTGTGAGAGAGTTCCAGAAAATTGTGACAAATTGTTCCATTCACGGTCCCTTTGCCAGATTTTGTCACACAGTATGAGAGACGTTAATAAATATATGTCAGCCTGTCAGTCCTTCACCAAACACTCCCTTCACCCAAATAAGCAGGCTTGTTCAAGGCCACAATGACCACCTTTGTCTGAGAAACACTCAGTGTGTGGATACATGCTATTTGTTTGGAGCATCGTTTTGTACCAAACACGTTATACCTGAGCAAGAACCACAGCGAGGCCTCTTGAGAAGTAGGAAATACCTTGAGAGCTCTCAAAAGTCCTGCAGGGGCTGAAACCAGTTTGGCTCAGTGGATGGAGTGTTGGACTGTGGCCTGAAGGGTCCCAGGTTTGATTCCAGTCAAGGGCATGTGCCTTGGTTGCGGGCACATCCCCAGTGGGGGATGTCCAGGAGGCAGCTGATCGATGTCTCTTTCTCATTGATGTTTCTAGCTCTCTATCCCTCTCCCTTCCTTTCTGTAAAAAATCAATAATATATATATAAACAAAACAAAACAAAAAGTCCTGCAGGGACTGTCAGAAAGGCCAGCCTAAGAGGTTACAAAGATGAAGTTTGAATCAGACCAATGTAGCTCAGTATCTCAGTAATTCTGTGCAGTGAGGCAGCTCAGAAAAGTGCGGGTCCAAATAGACACTCTTGCTTTCATTAATTGCAGAAGAAAACATTTCCTCATTACCCATATAATTTAAAGAAACCTTCTCATGAACATTAAGACCTAGAAGTAATAATTTCACAGCAAAAAAATAGGAAATATAATTGTAAAATATAAATATAACATACATTTAAATATAAATTAAAATATTAAAATCCTGCCTTTACAATGACATCTATGGCTGGCTTGTGAGAAAAGGTACTGGTTCTCTGTGGATTTCCTCCTGCACACTTACCCAGGATTTGCTTACCATTTGGGGTGAGTGGTGTACAGTGGTACCTCGAGATATGAGTTTAATTCGTTCCGTAACCTTGAGGCGTGGGAAACTATGAGACACTCGAGTCGTGGTAAACCGGTGGGTTGTGTGCAGCTGGCTGATCAACTCGATGACTCCTATCTCAAATGTTGCTCGTATTTCAAAGCAAAAATCGCTCGCTCGATGGCTCGTATCTCAAAAAACCTCGTATGTTAGGGCACTTGTATCTCGAGGTACCACTGTATTGCCAAATAACAGCTTATTCAGAATCAAAAAGAAACATTATCATTTAGCCCTTTCTAGAATTCGTGTTTTCAAAGGTGTGCTGGTTAGTTCTTTGTTTTCCCTTTAATGGTTTCTCTTGGAGAATTACTCATGGCTCTACATTTAGAACCAAATAAAACCCCAGAGAAAAGGTAAAGTATTAGAAGTCTTAGTAGAGCCGTGGGCCAGGAGTGGGCTACATGTAGACGGGAGATGGATGAAATCCTGTTTCTAGTGAAGGTAACCAGTCGGTGCATCCCACAGAGAACACGGAGGAAGGCCACTGCTGGCCGTGCTGGGCATCTGGAGATAGAGGCAATCCATCTGCTCACAAATGGCTGTCACCCCATCAAGTCTCTAATGCAGTGGTTCTCAACCTTCCTAAGGCCGCGACCCTTGTGTTCCTTATGTGGCGGTGACCCCCAACCATGAAATTTTGCTACTGTGATGCATCGTGATGTAAATATCTGCATTTTCCGATGGTCTTAGGCGACCCCTGTGAAAGGTTTGTTTGACCCCCAAAGGGGTCGCGACCCACAGGTTGAGTACCTTTTCTCACTCTAATGTTACTATGACTGGCCCTCAACTAATTGTCACCCGTCATTCAATGGTAAGGTGTGTTTTGATGTTTTCCTCCTTGGACTAAACGTGCTATTCTTCTTCTGAGAAATACTTTCTACAAGATGTCCCTCATTTGACTGTACCCAGCCAGAACTGGTTTGGGAATGGGTTTTGCAAAATCAGGGGTTTTACCCAACAATGGCTAATTAGGGGTTTGGTTTTGGCGTCTCGGTCTAAAAGAACATGGAGGGCTTGTACGTTCCAAGTTTTCTTAACGGACTGGTGACGCGTCGTGAAATAAGAATCTCTGTTTTTCTTTTCAATAAGTCCCCTCATTCTGGCAGGGTGGCCCGTGAAAGCTAGTTAACACTTAATTCAACGCTTCCAAACAATAAACCAAACCAACCCTTGCAACTTGTTTGTTGTAGACCTGGGTAAGTGTTGGAGGGTGAGGGGAGGAGCCAATCTTGTTTATGGAAAAAACATACAACTTGCCTGCGTCTCCTGTTTTCCTGGCCCTGATCCCTCTGTTCTCTGTGTGCAGAGAATCTAGGACAGCTCAGCATTTTCATGGTCTTTGTCCCTCACTGTGTCTGTGTACTCAGGACTCCAAGTCCATCTATTCCCTCATGACCTCTATATACATGTTGTATATGTATTTAATTTAACTTACATGTGCCATATGATTAACTATTACACCTTTGATTGCAAGATATACCATTATGTTATCTACAAACAAACAAAAAAGAAGAGAGAGAGGAAGGAAGGAAGGAAGGAAGGAAGGAAGGAAGGAAGGAAGGAAGGGGAAAAGAAAGGAAAGGAAAAGAAAGGAAAGGAAAGGAAAGGAAAGGAAAGGAAAGGAAAGGAAAGGAAAGGAAAGGAAAGGAAAGGAAAGGAAAGGAAAGGAAAGGAAAGGGAGGGAGGGAGGAAGAGAAAAAGGAAAGAAAATGCTGCCAATTTAAAAGTCAATGCATGGCATTGTTATGTATGACCTATTCTAACTTCAGAAATGTTAAGATGTGAACAAAATCATCTTAGAATTGATAAACTCTGGTAATTTGAGGCAACAAGGAAAGAGAGTCGCTTGGAATGTCTATATGAGGACATTAATAAGCCCACCAACTTCATCCCATTTTGATTTACTGATTGACCAAAACCCAACCTATCTCTTCCTTTCCTTCACTTGACCTCTTCATTATATACACTGAGTGGCCAGATTATTATGATCTCTGAACGCATAATGATCTGGCCACTCAGTGTGTGTGTGTGTGTGTGTGTGGGGGGGGGGGGGGGGGGGGGGGGGGGGGGGGGGGGGGGGGGGGGGGGGGGGGGGGGACATGGGCGGTTGGCTGGCCTGCCTGCTAGTCGAACTCCTGGTCAAAGGGACAATTTGCACATTAGCCTTTTATTATATGGGATATACACTGAATGGCCAGATTATTATGTGTTCAGAAATCATAATAATCTGGCCACCCAGTGTCTATATGTGATTCCTCCATGTGCAGGTCCTGTGGTAGGAGCTGAGGACTCACACTAAAGAGACAGTCTTTGATCAAGGAGCTTTTATTGAGGGAGGGGGGTGATGGGTGATACACAAAGGACATAATCATGACAAGAGTGACTATTGCTGTACTGGGCAGAAGCACAGAACTCTCTGGAAGCCCAGTGAAAGGTCACCTACCTGAGTCTTGCAGGAGTGATGGAGAACTCTCCAATAAGACAGCATCTGAGCCAAGATCTCAAAGATGAATATGACGAGTGAGCCAGTCAAAGGGACAAGGCAGATGAGGAAAGAAGGGATAGATAATTGAAGTCAAGGAAACATTAGAAGGCAGCAAGAGAAATGTAAGCCTTGTGTTCTGGCAAATGCAGAGGGTTCCATGACTATAGCACAGGAAGAGGTGGAGAGAGGTAGGCCCAGCTCATGAATGGCCTGTCCATAGTGCTGAGCAGCCGGGTATTGGTTCTGAGGAAATTGCTGAACCAATGAAGGCTTAAGCATAAAGTGACATCACTTTAACCCTTTATTTTAATTCACCTGACCTTTGGTTTGTCAGAATCCAATGAATCATGAATAGCCATTTGGATCTTCGCCACAGCCTTGGCTTCTATGATTGTAATGGATACCGAGTTTAGTCTTTTCCTCCCAGAGATGTTCAGCCATCCATTATGATGAATATTCTCTAGTACCCTCTAATTTTCTGCCTTTATTACTTCTTTCTGAAATTTCCACGAGTCAGGTATCAGGCTCCCTGGATTGATCTTCATGATTCTTTTCCTACTCAGATTTTCCATCTCCTCATCTTACGGCTCTAGTTTTGGGGAGCATTCCTAAAATTTATCTTTCAACCCTACTCCTCATTTTTATGGGAGAAACAGCACATCATATATTTATTTAGTTCCTAAGAACTCTATTGTTTCCTTTTACAGAAATCTGTTATTGTTTATGGATTTAATAGCTTTTCAAATCTCCCCAAGGATATCCATAAACAATTGTAGCATCTGTATGATCCCTGTGTAAGCTCTACTTTCTTCCCTTTCCCTGTTTTCATCTTGTTTACTTCAATCCCTTTCTCAAAGGGGACAGTTTTCTCTAACTTTCTGAGACCCAAATTTGCTCATTCAGATTCAAGGATGGAGCTTTAAAGCCTTAGTGGAAGTGTTACCATCTCAACTAGCTAGCTAATATCAGTAATAGAAAAGGAGCAGAGGGGAGGCCAGACATTATAAGCATGGTCACCAGGAAGTTGCAACTTTATACCCCCCAGGGACTCACTGGTCCATTCCCTACAGATCACTGGGAGAAGGAACCAGACAAGGAGGAAAAATGGGTGTATGCACAGTGAATTTGGGGTGACCCAGGGAAGGTACTTGCCTAACCTAGGAACAAAGGTCATTGTCTAGGAGAGTCCCCAATGCAAGCCTGTGAAAATGTGGCAATACATAATCTGCAGACAAAGGAGTTCTCTCTCTCTTGTTCCTCTTACTTTGCTCCTGCTTCCTGGAACTCACCTGTACACTGGTGATCCTGCCACGTGGTCCTAGAGGCCATAGACCCCAAAGGCAATGGCCTGCAGCTGTAAACTCAAGCTAACCTAGCCAGACACTGGACTGGACTCTGCCACTATGGAACGGAGGCTCTGTAGTAGCTTTGATCCTAGCTCTGCTGGAGACAAAATGGGACTATTTTCATGGCAAGAGTGAAGGAGATGGGCCAAGACCGGTTTGGCTCAGTGGATAAAGCATCAGCCTGTGGACTGAAAGGTCCCAGATTCTATTCCAGTCAAGGGCATGTACCTTGGTTGCCGGCACATCCTCAGTAGGGGGTGTGAGGAGGCAGCTGATTGATGTCTCTCTCTCATCGATGTTTCTAACTCTCTATCCCTCTCCTTTCCTCTCTGTAAAAAATCAGAATATATATATTTTTAAAAAAAGAGTGAAGGAGATGGGATCTTGGGAACTCAGGGGTTGAATTCCACAGAAATAAAGCTCTCCACAATACCTCCTCCTCCCGTGGGGACCTAATGAAGTCCTTATTCCAGTGGCACCCCAAAAAGCCCACTTCCACCAGGGACAGGTGGAGACACAGAGGACACCCCACTGGTAGCAGAAGCTCAGTGCACAGGAACAGGGTCAGGGTGCTGGTCATGACATGAGGGCTTCTCGACCGCTCGTCCGTAGTTCTTCTTCTGGGTGATCCAGGTCTTCTGAAGAAGTCACCTTCTAATCTCTTGTCTTAGGAGCAGCTTCCTTGTTGTGGTGCTGTGTGCATAGGAAGTGGAAGAGGCCTGGGGAATCCAACTATTCTAGAAAGGTCTAATAAGAGCAGGCTTTTATTAGTTCCCTTGCGTTGAACCATGAGTCTCCCCTTCACTTCACCCTCTACCATGCCCGCTGTCTCATTTGGGTTCTCTAGTTACTAAATGAAGCTCCGGTCTCTGTGGTGACAATGGAAAAAGTGAGGTTTCCTGGGTATTCATGTTCTGTTCACGATGGGTTTTGAAGAGTTGGAAGGACCTGGTTGTCAGTGTTCTATTCCTTGGAGAGAGGATCAATTTTTATAAACTTACCCCTAATCCCCGGTCTAGCCTCATGTCTCAACCCTCCACCTACTGTCCCAGCTATGAACTAAGCGTTTCCAGGGTTCTGCAGTGTGAACTGCTTCTACTATAGTTACTGCACTACCCACATGTACATAAGGTCTGGATTCTTCTGTCCTATAAAACCGGTGTCTACACTTTCATTCACTTTCCGTCACTCGGTGATTTATTCAGACAGTTCTCCAGCTGAAGCCCTCTTCTGTTCTTTTTTTCCTTCTGAGTCTGTTGCCTTTTATTCCTTTAAAAACTGTGTAGTGGGGGCTTGGGAGAGGGGGAGGGTGAACATGTGAGTTCAATCTGCCTTCTTCAACAGAATATTCTATTTGTAATTTAGATTCACAACGTTTTAGCTCCAATAATTCCTTGGGCTCATAAATGGGATAAACATTTTCTGGACTATAAATTAATAAGCATAATACGAACATTATGAGAGACATAAAGACAGAACATTTGAAGTCAGAGCCATCCTGAAAAATTAGAAGCATATAGTCCTATTTCCTAACTCACGTCTACTCTCTGCTCTCTTCTATTTTTATACTATTTATAGCCTTCATTAACTTTTTAAGAGTCATTAGCCAAAATGGAATAGTAATGTATCCAGAAAACTCAAACCCAGGCAACTTTCACCCCCAATCTCAACTTTCTCACGCTGTTCCCCAAGAGCACTCTCCCCAAGATTTTGAGGAAGGTATGCAGCCAATGTCAGACTTAAACAAGTTTTAAGTCGAGATAAAGGCCAACTCTTCCACTCTTAGAGAAACGTTATCATTTACTTTTCATATGTGACACAGTACAACCAGACCCACAGCTAAGGTTTTCAAACTCTCCCTTTTTTCTTTAACCTTCTCGATAAATGCACTCTAGATGGGGCAAAACTTGTAAATATCCTCAAACACTAAGAACTTTTAAATACGTGCACATGTATCCTCCTCAAGGAGGGAACAGGTTTTATTTTAACACCTCAAATGCCCAATCTGTTTTGTCTTCCAGAGGGAAAGTATAGTGTCCGTCACTGGTGACTGACTTAGTGCTTAACATGTTAAATGTCTCAATGAATCTTTGCCGTGAGTAAGAACTGAAGGCATTAAAAGACTGAACCAGGGAAGGGCTGAAAGAGAGAAAAATGTATTAGCATGTCAGCAGCAAGATAGTAGCCACTTGCAAAGACAGGAGGGAACAAAGAGAAGGGGTTTCTGAATCACATTGCATGTGGAAAAAAAAAGAAAGAAAAAAAGAGAGAGAGAGAGAGGAAGGAAGGGAGGGAGGGAGGGAGGGAGGGAGGAAGGAAGGAAGGAAGGAAGGAAGGAAGGAAGGAAGGAAGGAAGGAAAGGAAGGAAGGAAGGAAGGAAGGAAGGAAGGAAGGAAGGAAGGAAGGAAGGAAGGAAGAAAGGAAGGAAGAAAGGAAAGGAAAGAAAGGGAGAAAGGAAGAAAGGAAGAAAGGAAAGGAAGGAAGAAAGGAAGAAAGAGAAAGGAAGGAAGGAAGGAAGGAAGAAATGTGAGGATGGGGCAAGAGTATGGCTCTGCCAAAAAGCAAAGGATCAAAAGATAAGATTTTTAATAATGGGATGTCAAACCTGGCCAGAGTGGCTCAGTGACTGAGCGTAGAGCCAGGAGGTCACAGTTCGATTCCTGGTCAGGGCATTTGCTCAGGTTATGGGTTCAATCCTCAGTATGGGGTGTGGGTGCAAGAGGCAGATGATCAATGATACTCTCTCATCATTGATGTTTCTCTCTCTCTTCATTCCTTTCTGAAATCAATAAAACTATATTTTAAAAATAATGTTAATAAGGATGTCTAATGTGTGAATATATGTTTCTATATCAAACTAAATATGTCTCTTTAATATATATTAAAATAATCTCTAAGCCAAAACTGGTTTGGCTCAGTGGATAGAGCGTCGGTCTGCAGACTGAAAGGTCCCGGGTTTGATTGCGGTCAAGGGCATGTATCCTGGTTGCGGGCACATCCCTAGTAGGGGGCGTGCAAGAGGCAGCTGATCGATGTCTCTCTCATCAATGTTTCTAACTATCCCTCTCCCTTCCTCTCTGTAAAAAAATCAATAAAAATATATTTTAAAAATAATAATAATAATCTCTGTGGACAAAAGGAGCCACATGCTAACCTGACAAGCTCAGGAAAGGCCTGCATGGCATCTTGCAAACTCAGGGACCTAAAGTCACCACAAAGGATGATCTGAAATCAAACTGTAACTAAAAGCAATGCTGGTGGGTAGTTCCGTCCTAGGCCAGGATCTTCACTGACAAGGTCAACCTTTAGCACCTTAAAGGAGCCTCTCTGTCTCTTTGCATCTATGATAACATATCCTTGAAATGTCTGGGTAACTTGTAACTTCCCTTTTCCCAGACCCCTTGGGGCACAACCTAATGTGCCTGGGCCCCAGGACAGATACCACACATTCCTTCATTGTTATCATGTTAATTGGTCCTGCCCCCACCTAAGTATGTGTCTATCATTTTACCTTTATCCAACCCCAGGGATCTCCCCTCTTTGCTTTCTCCCGCCTCTCTAGTCAATCACCAATGGATTTCCTGTCACCCACCTACATCCATCCCTCCTTTGATGGCGATGTCTGAATACAGATGTAACCCGCCATTCTCTGGAGCACTAGCCCAATGCACTGAGATTTTGTTTTCCTGCAATTGTTGACAGTTGGGCTCAAATGAACTCACAAAAATTCTCAACAGGTTTCAATGTGTTTTTTTTTTTTTTACATTAACATCTCATATACAGAATTATCTGTATGTCAAAATAAATAAATATGTCAAAATACATTCCACACACTTTCAGAAAAGACAGCAGGCATGCACAGAGGTCTTAACGTCGGTGGATTTCATTCCTTTGGGGGAAGTGAACTGGTCTAGGAAGGATGTTGAGTTTGACATGTTGCAAAATAGAGATGGCAGACCAGGAACAACAAAGTGAACCATGAACTCCAAGAAGGTGGGGGCAGGCCGGGGGGGAGTGGCAGACACAAGAGCCCCAAGCCAGCGGTGGCCAGGAAAACCATAAATCACCTCCCCTGGAGAACCCACAGACAGGCAGGAACTCAGGGTTTCCACTCGATGTCCTTCAGACGTTAGCTGACATCTGGGTTAGTTTTATTTGATGCCTCTGAGTCTTGAAAAAAAATGAAAGCCAACCCTGTAGCCTGCTGAAAGCGGCTGAATCTTGTATCTGCTTTTGAAGAGGAGCAAACAGAAAGGTAGATAAGCTAAGTCAGGACACAATAGAAATGCCTGGGAAAGTTCCCTCTGCTGCAAGTGTTCTAGGCTGAGTTAAACTACTTCTGGGCCAGGGGAAGGTGAGATTGTAGGTAGAGGTTAAGCACTGGTTGGGAGGCTGGCCTGGATACCCTTTCCCACCCCTAAACCTCGCCCCTCCCCCCACCCCCACTCCTCTTTTAGACCCTGATAGTCAGCAGTTCCAGGAGCTACACAAACTCAAACCATTTCCATTTTCCCCAAACATAACTCAAGTTAAGCCGACGTGACGCATCGTGCCTCCCAGCTCTCTTTGCAACGCTCAGCAACTGCGCCTGGTAGTCTGGATTCTGGTTTAAGCCGGTGGCAGGGAAATGGAGGTCTTGCAGAAACTATTCCAGTATTTCCTGTTGGATAAACTCTGTCCTTCTCTAAAAAAAACACCAGAAGGAGAAGTGAACCGGGTTGCCAGTGGAAAAGCTTCCCAAACCAGCAGGGGCTGGGCCAGGTTGGAGCAGGGACAGCCTCTCTCGCCCGGAGGTCCCGTCCCCTCCTGGTCCCCGCAAGATTTCTCTTTCTGCAAAAAGGGCTCGGTGCTAAAGGATTATTTGTATTTATCATGCTTTCTCAGAAGCACTCTCTGGGGATCTGCATTTTTTAATTCCAAACGCAGTCTTCATTTTTGGGGTGAATCAGAAAAAAAAAGGGGTCTGCACTAACCTGTCATTTTCCTCTTCTATTTTGAGGCGCTCCCTGGATGGGAGTTCACTCCTCCCAAAAAAAGCTTTTGGAAAATTCCTGGGTAGGCCACTAGCTTGTTTTGTGAATGACGTTTGCGGTCAGCTATAACATATATAGCATGCCTTCTTATTGCTGCCTTTTCTTCATGCATGTTTTTCTTATTTTGGCATTTTTATGGAAGTGATTAAATATTATTTGGTTTCAAGCTGGTGGAGAAATTGCGGAGATGTAGAAAATAGTCTCTAGCTGAAACCCAGCGCACACATACCCACACAATCATAAACACACACATATGCATGCAACATTCTTAAAATATGTGCAGAGAGCTTTTGTTTGATTCCACTCTCTCCCTCTCTCTCTGTCTCTCTCTGTGTCTCTCTCTCTTTCTCTCTCTCTCTCTCTTCTAACAATGCAGAGGGGGAGAAATGAAAGTAAATATGACTTCCATTTCATTTTGGGCTTGCTTTCTAATAGAGGAAGCATTGTTTCAATGCCCAAGCCTCCTGCTTTTTACCCAGAGTTAAACGTTGTAGAAATGTTGTTTCAAGTCTTATTTGGAATGACTTAAATATTTTTGCAGGGTGTCACCTTCCAAGCCATCATTAATGTTTTCAGTTTCCACAGCAAGTTGTATTGCTATAGTAACTCTTAAAGGGGTAGTCTTTCCCCACCCGGCCCACCTCCCCCAAAAAATATTAAGCTGAAGAGAAAATAAAGCCTGGTATTTAGACTAAAAATTCCTGACATGCTGATTAGTATTTAGTAAGTTCCAAAAAGTATCCCCAAGAAGCAGAATGCTTTTACTATCTGAAATCAGGTTTGTATGCCATTAGAGGCCTGGTGCACGGAATTCATGCACCGGTATGTTCCTTGGACTCCCATCAGGGCCATCTTCCTCAGCTGCCCACAGCCCCCTAAACCCCTACCCCACTGCCTCCCATCGACTTGCTGGCCCCTCCCCCTCAGCTGGTGGCCATCAGGCAATCGGAGCCTGCTGGCTGGGGAACGGGACCAAGAGGGGGTCGGTGCGCCTCATAGTGACTGGTCCAGTGGTCATTCTGCCATTAGGGTCAATTTGCATATTACCCTTTTATTATACAGGATTGTAATAAAATCTAATCATTTTTAAAAATATTTATTTTATTGATTTTTTTACAGAGAAGAAGGGAGAGAGATAGAGAGTCAGAAACATGGATGAGAGAGATACATCGATCAGCTGCCTCCTGCACACCCCCTACTGGGGATATGCCTGCAACCAAGGTACATGCCCTTGAATGGAATCGAACCTGGGACCTTTCAGTCGGCAGACTGACGCTCTATCCACTGAGCCAAACCGGTTTTGGCAAAATCTAATCATTTTAAGAGAAGCTCTTTTTTGTTATTGGAAAATTGGGACTCATGACAGGATAAAAGTTTTATCAAGAATTCTACAGCTACTAGAAGAGTTAAGAAGCCTAGTCACTAGCCTATACCTTCCTGTAGACTTAATGGAAGAAAAAATCAGTGGGATATTTAATTACTTCCCAGAAGGTTTAATTGGAATAACTGACTTCATTGTTATGTAATCTAGTAACATTTCATTAAATGGAAGATTGAGTGTTTAAATACATTTTTACATACTTTATTTACATATGTTGTTATTATAATAATAATGATTAAAGGCATATTCAGCCCTGGCAGCGTATTTCAGTTGCTTAGAGTATTATTATCCCAATACACCGAGGTTGCAGGTTCAATGCCTGGCCAAGGCACAAGAAAGGATCAATGAATGCATAAACGAAGTGAAACAACAAATAAATGTTTCTCTCTATCTCTCTAAAATAGATAAAAACAAAATAAAGGTATATTCAGGAAATTTATTGACCTACTCATATTATTTTGTTGCTAGGAGACAACTATGAATCATCTAATAATATTATTAAATTGGTCATCATCCACTTTCAATTTCGCAATGCCAGTTGCTTTGGGGCATGTGTTTATTCAGACTCCGTAGACACATTGTAAACTCAATGCGAATAACCACACTTTCCTCGGCCTGGCCTTTCAGTTGTTGTTTAAAGAATCTTAATAAACATGAACTTGGCTAAGTAAGTATGTCAAGGCTCCCCTAAAATCTAAG
This sequence comes from Lasiurus borealis, assembly GCA_004026805.1. Lineage (NCBI taxonomy): Eukaryota > Metazoa > Chordata > Mammalia > Chiroptera > Vespertilionidae > Lasiurus > Lasiurus borealis. Next base: position 14,365 of record PVJN01018451.1, read on the forward strand.
ATGGTCACTAACCGAGAGCCTTGTCAAATTACTTGCAAATTTAAAGTTGGATATGATTTATAAAAATCTATTGAAAGCAAAGACTTGATTTGGTCAATTTACCTTTTCACTAAAGAAATGCACCGTGATAGGTTTCAGCAGTAGAAATATAACGTGTAACATTCTGTCATGATTGACTTTACCTCTTTTATCGTGATGTGCCAGATGGGTATTGAAGCATGCCACTATTAGCCACCAGGCCACCGGTACTACAGTGTCCCCTCCCCTTCATTGGACTGGAAAAGTATCTCTCCTATGGAGGAATCTCGAACTTCAGCCTTTATGGTTTGTGTCCTCGTTTGCATTTGTGTTCTTTACCTGTTTCTATTCTATTTTAAGAAGGTCTATTAAAAAAAATAACAAGTATCTTTACTTACTTTTTAAGTTAGCATTAATACTTTTATTGCTTTAAAAACAATGTCCTTAAAATCTTACACCTATGGATGAGGACAGTGGTGGGGGGTAAGGGTATTGGGTGGGGGGGGTGGGAATCAGGTGGAAGGGAGCTATGAACAGAGAAAAAAACACATCTGTAATAAACTGAACAATAAAGATTTATTAAAATAAAATAAAATAAATGTCCTTGAGTTTCTTTTGTGTCCAGACTCACGTGGTAGTTCAGCTTAGAGACTATTCAGTAACAGTGAATAGTGTGAATTCTTCCAAAGAGATGATTTCAGCCTAAAACGTTTCCCAATTCAAAGACCAAGTTTTCCACCTGATTCATGTCAGGTTTTCCTGTCTTGTGGAAACAGCACTTCCTTGCAACCCTATCTCTATTCCCTCACGTTGTTTTCCTTGCTTGGGTTGAAGGTCGCTTCTCTTCCTCTGAGCTTTGCTGAGGACTTGTCATAACTGGGTGAGCATTCCTCAGCTAAGAAGAACCAGATGGCCATGAAGGGACCTTAATGTTCCCCTCCATGTCCTCCGGGCAATCCTTCACAGGCACTAACTGTGCTGATTTACCACTACGCTGGGACTTCCTCTAACCCAAATACAAAGGACAGTTGTCCTGTCGTGATGACAGGCGTAACCCAGAAGGTAGCTGAAATCAACTTGTTTGGAGAACAAATTGTTTGTAGAAAGCCCTGAGTTGTACCGTGTATTATACGTAGCACCAAGCTAACTTTTGATTCAATTGAAATACTTAGGCAAATTAACACTATTTTGCAAAATAGGACCTTTTTAAAGCAATAAAAGTATTATGTTTAACTTACAAATTGAGTAAAGATACTTGTTATTTATCTGAATAGATAAACAGCACTATGATTATGATGCTCAGAGATACTTGGAGATTTAGAAGAGTATGCCTCTATGAAAACAAAATAAAATATAGCTAAATTCCCAGCAGCTATAATAATAGAGATATTATGGATAATTTTAAAACTCTACTATCTCTCTCCTTCTTCCTTCTTTTTTCATCAAGTGATGAGAGGATTTTCAGAGTAATAGGGAGATCACTGGGCAGGGTAATAGAAGTCAGAAGAACTGGTGTGAATCTGAGTACCTTCACCCATAATCTACATGCCCTGGAAGGAATTCCTTGACTACTCTGAGACCCAACTTTCTCATCTTTAAAACGGAGACAATTACACTTGTCTAACTTTCAAGACGGTCAAATGAGAATACATCTGAAAATCTATTAAATGAGCATGCAAAAAAAAAATGCATAATCAGCATCCTCTTCCTAAGGTCAAACTAATTTCCAAGTTCTACCCCATCCCTTGTCTGCCCTCGGGCAAAGATGCCACTAATGACTTGAGCCACAGAAAAAAAAAATAAGGAAGAAAAGTGAAGCCTCTGTCCCCGCCCCCCAAAATATCTGCAGTGCCTTCACCAAGCTGAATTGCCTTGGGTTGCAAAATCCTGGCTACCAAAGACGCCCCCGAAAGAAAATCTACTGGAAGCTTTGTGGATTAACGTATTTACTCTATGAAGTCAAGACGAGGAAAAACAAACTCTGGAACAGCTCATGGGACAAACACATGACAGCAATACAGGCTCCTTCGGGAGCTCAGAGGCCAAACAGACTTTGCCCCCGTTTGTTCTCCTCACCCTGCGGTGTGAAGCAGATAGGAAAGACCCGGGTCGTTCTGCAAATAGTCTGAGTACGGCCTGAAATCGGTGACCCAGAGAAAAAGCACTTGGGAGCCTCGGGGCCTGGAAGAGGGGCCAGGCCTGGGCCTTCTGATAAGGCCTCACGCCGAGCAGGAGCTGCTAATGTGACTCAATCCTGGGTCCCAGGAGGCGCTCCTCCAGCACAGACAGTCGTCTGGAGGGGCGGATGAGGGAAACAAAGCCACTCTTTCAGGCACAACATACTTGGGTAGCCCGGAGTCTACATTTTGAGTTTCTCAATCCTAAAAGGATATTGGTTTTTCCATGAAATAGCTCCATGTGGGAAGCGCTCGGAGCTACATCATGGAAATCCTGGAGAGGGAAGCTGTATCGACAGCATCTAACTGGTCACCCAACAGGAACTAGCACATGGAGAATGATGAGTAAATGAATGAGTGAATAATGAAGAAAGGATGGAAGGAACAAATTCCATGGACCACTGAATGGTAGCAGTGCTCTTTAATTTTTTTATTATGCACATTGTCAAATAGAAGTAAATAGAGAGAATGGTACATTGCATCTTCATATAACCACCACTACGCTTCAACGATCTCGTTTTATCTATTTCCCTTCAATGTGGGGGATTGAGTAGGTTTTTTGAAAGACAATCCAAGATTGCATTTAATTTTACCCATAATTACTTCATTTTATACCTCTAATACATAAGAACAATGCATGTACACACTTGACAAAATTCACAGACATTGTTTAATATCTTCTGAAATCCCTCTCTCTTTGCCTCAAAAATATCTTAATACTTTTTTTAGAATTCAAACAAGACTCACAAAATTGCATATTTGTTTTATCTTTTAAGTCTCCATAAACCTCTGGCCATCTCGCCCACCCCACTCCACTCCATTTTGTTAACACCAGTGACTTGTTGGACAGAACAGGCATGTGTCCTATAGACTGTGCACATTCTGGATTCGGCTAACGTGCTTGGTGATGCCACTTCATTTGATCCTCTCTCTGTCTATTTCCCCTAGACTGGTAAATCTATCTAGAGGCTTGATTAGATGCAATATACTTCAAATTTATCTTAATGGTTCTGTATTGATATAGTAACTAAGTATGTACTACTATTTTCTGGAATGTGGGACAAGATGGACATTAGAAGACATTGGACAAATATTCCCCTTACTAAAGAAGGAATGGCACCCTTGCAAGGACAAACATTTCCAGTTTAGAGGAGAAGGTGAAAAGGAAAAGCTAAAACATGTTTGGAGATCACAATGACTTGCTCATAGTTACAGTCAATGAAACATATTGCTAAAGGGAATCTTAGAAAGTACTAGACTTTGTCAGCTAGAGATAGATGCTATAGAGAAGATGTAAATCAGAGAGGGGGGAGTAGGTATTAGGGCGGCAGTTTGAAATCAAACAGTGTTCTGGCTGGGTAGCTCAGTTGGTTAGAGCATTGTCCCAATACTCCAAGATTTGGGGTTTGAAGCCCAGAATTTAGGGTTTAATACAAGAACCAATCAATAAATTCATAAACAAGTGGAAAAGTAAATCTATTTTTTCTCTCTCTCTAAAATCAATAAACACTTAGAATAAAATAAATTGGATGGTTTTGTTAGCTTTTTAGCTATAACAAATTACCAAAATCTAGGTGGTTTAAAACAAGAGGTTAGAAATTTGAAACCAATAAGGCATCAAGGCCTTTCGCCTTCTGAAGGCCCTGGGGAAGAATCCGTTTCACATCTCCCTCCTCACTCCCGTTAAGAGCCTCAGTCCTTGCTGTACTTGGCTTGTATCATTCCAACCTCTGCCTCTGCATCTTCTTCCTCTGCACCTTCTTCCCTGTGTGTCTCTATCCAAACTTCCCTTTTCTTATAAGGACACCGGTTGTTGGAGTGAAGGCCCTCCTAACCCAATATGACCTCATCTGACCTTGATTACATCTGCAAAACCCCTATTTCTAAATCAGCGGTTCTCAACCTGTAGGTCGCAACCCCTTTGGGGGTCAAATAGCCCTTTCACAGGGGTCGCCTAAGACCATCAGAAAATGCAGATACTTACATCACGATGCATAACAGTAGCAAAATTTCATGGTTGGGGGTCACCATCACAATAGGAACTGTATGCAAGGGTCGAGGCCTTAGGAGGGTTGAGAACCACTGTTCTAAATAAAGTTCCAGGTGGACATGAATTTTTGGAGGACACTCTTCCACCCAGGATAATGGTCAAAAATACTCCCTGTGAGATGACATTGGAGCAGTAGCTAAAGGAGTTAGGGAGGTAAGTAGTCACAAATCTGGAAAAGGTCAGTTCAGGCAAAGAGCAGCGAGTATGCAGGTCCCAGATGCGGATGGGCCGGGTGTGTGAAACGGGGAAGGGAATGGTCGGTGGGAGCAGCGGTTATAAAGGCAATGGTGGTGGAGGGCAGATCAGTGCAGCCTCGGAGACCCCTTTTCAGAACATTGGCTTTGACTTGGAGGGAGACGGGGTTGCTGAGTGGTTATAAAAAACACGTGATGTTATTGTACTTTTCCATGGAACCACTGGTTGCTATGTAGACAACAGACTGGGAGGAATAAGAACAAAGGTAGTTAGAGATATCTCAATAGTCCTTGTGAGAAATGATGATTGATGGCTTGGACCATACTAGTAACAGCAGAGGTTGTTAGAAGCTATCCGATAATAAGTATAATACATAAAAATATTCTAACTTAGTTCCATCAATACTATTTTCTTATCAAGTGTTTTATCACCTGTTAGTATTCATGCCCAGGCAATGCGGCAAGAACCAAACGTTGAAGAATAGATTTTTAGAAGAAAATCTTAAATGAGAGGAGTCTGAGTATTTCCTTTTTCCCACAATTAACAAGCCTAGCTACCATAGAGTCTGCTGTTTGCCAGGAATTCGTTATTTTGCAGCAGTGATTATATTGTTCAATCCTCAAAATAAACCTGCACCACAGCCTAGATTTCCGTTTCACACATAAGAATGAAGGTTCAGCTAGGACCAGTTTGGCTCAGTGGATAGAGCATCGGCTTGCGGACTGAAGGGTCCCAGGTTTGATTCCGGTCGGGGGCATGTACCTTGCTTGCGGGCACATCTCCACAGTGGGGCATGCAGGAGGTGGCTGATCGATGTCTCTCTCTCATCGATGTTTCTGACTTTCTATCTCTCTCCCTTTCTCTCTGTAAAAAATCAATAAAAAAATAAAAAGTAATAAAAAAAAAGAATGAAGGTTCAGTGGAATTAAGCATTTTATCTAGTTATACGGATATTAATGACAAAGCCAGGATTCTGCCTTATATATGCTTCATCTTACTCTCGTGTGATCTTCATTGCACTGCAGTGTGGGTTAGGAAAAGAAAAGCCACCGTTGGATTAGAAAAACAAAAGTATCTAATCATTGTGGTCCAGATTATTTATTTATACACACACACACACACATACACACACACACACACATATCTATATCAAAGTAAGTGAATACTTTCATTTCTCACCATTCCTTTTCCCTGGAAACAGTCCAGATCTTTAAACACCATGTTCCAGAGAGATTCTATTTTATATTCTTCACTTATAGGTAATTGATTCATTGACTTGACTGATTATTACTGACCAAGAATGTTGTGAAAAGAGAGCCTTCAGTAGTCAACACATCAGGAAAGAGAGAGGCTAGAACATATAACCGAGGCACCAGCCAGCGCCAGTGCTCCTGAGAGCTAATCATGCACCTCCCTCCCGCCTCACACTCTGCAGCCTCACAGGACACTTGGAAAAAGTCACGGTGGGAGTAGCTACCGCATGCAAATCAGCAATTACTATAAATCAAAGTTTTTTCTATTCAAAGAGTTTTTCCTATTCAATAGTTTGAGTGACAGCATGCTATTGCCTTTAACTCAAACTCACAACAAAATATAATGTGGGGTGGGGGGGCGGTGTGTGTGTGTCAGATGGAGAGAGAGTAAGAGAAAGAGAAGAGACAAAGAGTGTTTTCCAATTACTAGGTGTAGTTAATGTCCAACAGTTTAAAAACTGCCTCCATATAAACAAGAATAACAGACAGTGTCCGCATGATGGCTACCACATTTAGTTTATGATTACACGTTTTCCAGCGGGCCCCAGCAAATGACTGTAGGACTAAGCATTTTCAGCGGCCACTGCAGAGCTCTGGACCCGTTTTCCTGAAAGCCACACCCAGCCCTGCCTGCACAGGGTGAGCGGGCACATCCCTTCAGAGATGCACAGGGTCCGGGAGTCTGGCTCTGCTCCCAACAGAAGCGGGGATCGGGTTTCCTTCCCGGGCTGCCCGAGGAATGTCTGTCCCCGAGGAGGGGGATGAGGGAGAGTCAGTCCGAACATTAATCAGAAGGCGTGTGATAACAGTCCAGAGCCCCGCTGAGGTGGGCTGAGGCCCCGGAAAGCAGGTAGAGGTTAGGTGAGGGTTACTGGTTATTTGGGATCACTCCCGCATCTTGTGTCTTCCACCGGTATTTCTTCTCCAAAGCAGCAGCTTATGTCTTGAACTGACACACACACACACACACACACACACACACACACATATACCCCCCACACACAAACACACACACACATATACACACACAAACACACACACATACACACACATACCCACATACACACATATACCCCCACACACATATACACACACACAAACACATACACACATATACACACATATACCCACACACACATACACACACAGGGTACCTACCACCTCCACTTCTACCTAATCTCTCTCTCTCTCTCTTTTTATTAAATAAATTTTATTGATTTTTTTACAGAGAGGAAGGGAGAGGGATAGAGAGTTAGAAACATTGATGAGAGAGAGACATCTATCAGCTGCCTCCAGCACTCCCCCTACTGGGGATGTGCCCGCAACCAGGATACATGCCCTTGACCAGAATCAAACCTGGGACCTTTCAGTCCCCAGGCCGACGCTCTATCCACTGAGCCACACCGGTTTGGGCTACCTAATCTCTCTTAAAACCTTTCTCAGAGAAACGCTCCTCGCCAGTGTCTTACCTCCCCTCCTCCCTCTCACTGACCATTGGCTAGGCAGGGCCAGACCCAGGATTAAGGTCAACACAGGGCTTTCTCCTTCATGTGAAAGTATAGACAGAAGACACCACCTAGGAAGAGTGCTGAGGTCAAAGCCAAAAACTGAATTCTAAGGAGCCATTGGTCCAAGGAGGAGAGGACAGAGCCGAGATGCAGGGCCCACATGGGGGGTGGGGGTGGGGAAGGACAGGAGCCTGGACCGCGCAGGGCAGTTAAGGGGACAAGCACGAGGAGCATGGTCAGTGTGTGCCACAAAGTCGTGCTGGGGAGTCAAGTTCACAGCCTGGGGGTTTCTTCATAAAATTCTAATAAGTGTCAGGGCGGGCTAGGGGCTAAGTCACAGGCCTGGCCCAGACCGCGTGGGTTTGAACCTGGCCTTGCCACTTACTAGCTCGATGACCTTCATCAGTTTCCTCCATTCCTTTGTCAGTAAACTGGTGAAATAACAGGTTTCCACTCACAGGGTTTCTCTAAGGATCACACAGATTAATAGGCAAAGTGCTTAGAAGATCGCTCTGTAAAGAGACATCAAAGTATAACAGATGGCACCCCTGTTCCCCCATCAAACTTAGGGGGAATGGCCACTGTGCCCGGAGCGCCTTTTCGGTTCTCCCTCTCACTTCTCTCAGGGGCGCCCCATCTTGAAAGTGTTATTCGCCGTCCCATGCATCTTCACATCCCCGCAGATGAATAGTTGTAGCGCCGAGTAATGAGAAAGCGGTGCTTTCGGATCTGAACCATATGTGAGTGGCATCTTGCTGGATGCAGTCATCCGACATGTGTTCTGCCTTCTCGGCTCATCCCCGCCGGTGCACGCAGCTCTGGGTCAGGCCTCCTGTCGCTGCTATTATTGGCAGCGGGTTCCCACGGGATGCGTGTGTCGCAATGGATTGGTGCGCTCTCTGTTAACCGCCACGCGTGCTGCTTTTACGCTCTGCTATGCTAGGCATTCTCAGGCGTGTTTCTGGGCAGATGAATCTGTTTTTTGTTTTTTTGTTTTTTAAATATATTTTATTGATTTTTTACAGAGAGGAAGGAGAGAGATAGAGAGCTAGAAACATCGATGAGAGAGAGACATCGATCAGCTGCCTTTGGCACGCCTCCTACTGGGGATGTGCCCGCAACCAAGACACATGCCCTTGACCGTAATCGAACCTCGGACCTTTCAGTCCGCAGGCCGGCGCTCTATTCACTGAGCCACACCAGTTTGGGCTAGATGAATCTGTTTTATAGGCTGTTCTAGAAGTGAATCTTTTGGGGTTTAGGGTGCACATATTTTCAAGTTTACCTTTAAAATGATATGTCAAGATAGACAAATTCCTGTTATCACTGGCACTCTACTACATGCTAAGGACTACTGCAAGTCCTTTACACAGGTGAACGTGTAAGCTCAGAAAAGCTCTATGAAGGAAGTTCTTTTATTTCTCACTTTATGGAGGAGAAGTTCAGCAATTTTCCTCAGATCACACGACTGGTAAGCGATGGAGCTGGGATTCACACCTAGACACACTAGTTCCGGAGTGATGCTAAATACAAAAGAGAATATAATGAAAAGCTGAGATACTCTGTCCAAAAGTATCAAAAGGCAGTTAAAAAGTTTTCACCAGACGTGGGACTTCATATAATGCAGCGTGACATTACCCTGACTGGTTACCTCTACATGGATCTTGTTTCCAAATGCAGTCCATTCTTTTCTTTTTTTAAAATATTTTATTGATTTTTTTTTTTACAGAGAGGAAGAGAGAGGGATAAAGAGTTAGAAACACCGATAAGAGAGAAACATTGATCAGCTGCCTCCTGCACATTCCCCACTAGGATATGCACGCAACCAAGGTACATACATACCCCTGACCAGAATCAAACCTGGGACCTTTCAGTCCGCAGGCCGATGCTCCATCCACTGAGCCACACTGGTTAGGGGAATACGGTCCATTCTTAGGTTCCAGGCAGACATGGATGTTGGGGAGACACTGCTCATTCAGCCAGATAGAGGACCCCCTCCTACTATCTATGTCCAGACAAGTGTCTAATCTTTTTTTTTAACTTGATTTTTAAACTGTTTATTTTTAAATAATTTTAGACGTAGAGTAAAAATATAAAAGTAGCACAAGAGCTCACATATACCTTTCACCCAGAGTCCCTGATGTTAACAGTTTTTAAAACCAAAGTACAATGATTAAAACCAGGTCATAACATTAAGACAAAACTACTAATTAAACTACAGACCTCTTCAGATCTGACCCGTTTCTCCTCTGACGTCCTTTGTCCACTCCAGGACCCCGTTCAGCCTCCTACATGGCATTTTATTTTGGAGTTTCCTGCATTTTCTCTCTCTGATGATCCTTCCGTCTTTTATGACTTCCGGAGAGCACTCAGGCCTAATGTGGGATGACGATGAAGTTGGATTTCTCTGATGTGTTCTCATGAATGGGTTGAGGTTACACAATTTTTTGCCCAAAGACCACAAACACCCTGTCAGAGAGAATGTGATGCTGGTGTGGCATTTGCTGGGGGAGAGGAGTCTAATCTACCTTCCCCGGGACAAGCTTTCAGGTATTTGGGGGATCTCTCCGCTGTCCATGGATCTCCCCTCCCTGACCAACCTCACATCCCAAAGGTGCCGCTGGTCCAGGCTACACCTCAGCTTTTCATGATATTCTCTTTTGTATTTAGCATCACTCCGGAACTAGTGTGTCTAGGTGTGAATCCCAGCTCCATCGCTTACCAGTCGTGTGATCTGAGGAAAATTGCTGAACTTCTCCTCCATAAAGTGAGAAATAATAGAACTTCCTTCATAGGGCTTTTCTGAGCTTACGCGTTAAGCTGTGTAAAGGACTTGCAGTAGTCCTTAGCATGTAGTAGAGTGCCAGTGATAACAGGAATTTGTCCATCTTGACATAATCATTTTAAAGGTGAATTTGAAAATATGGGCACCCTAAACCCCAAAAGATTCATTTCTAGAACAGCCTATAAAACAGATTCATCTAGCTGAAACCCATGTGGCTCAGTGAATAGAGACTTGGCCTGCAGATTGAAAGGTCCCCAGTTGGATTTCCAGTCAAGGGCATGTACCTTGGTTTCGGGCACATCCCCAGTAGGGGGTGTGCAGGAGGCAGCTGATCGATGTTTCTGTCTCATCGATGTTTCTAGCTCTCTATTTCTCTCCTTTCCTCTCCTGTCCAGGGGTAGACCCACCCCACAGGCAGAGCCCCCAGTAGTTCTCAGAGCCTAGGAAAGTCCCCTCACTGCCCCACTGGCCCTGCTCTGGACACCCTTCCATTTGCCAGTGTCTTTCCCAGAAAAGGGGTCTCCTCAACAGATGTGCTTTTCCAGATGTGGCAAGGCCATGACAGGATACAGGGGACCCTAAAAGTTGTCTACTTTAGTTATGGGCCACAAAAGCATGAGTCACAGGTTCGAGGTCACCCCGGGAGAGAGAAGTAATGGTTCTTGCTCGGTCCTTATCTCTGTAAACAAAAGTAAACCAAGATGGCTGCCTTTGCATTTCTTAACCTTTAGGAAAATGACTGTTTACCCTAACCTCTTGATAACAATGTTGTGAGGACAAATAGATTGGAACAAAAGACTCAGATAAACACTAATAAGAGGCTGGCAGGTGTAGCTCAGTGGTTGAGCATCAACCTATGAACCAGGAGGTCATAGTTTGATTCCTGGTTGGGCATATGCCCGGGGTGCAGGCTCCATCCCCAGGATGGGGTGTGCAGGAAGCAGGCGATCCATGATTCTCTCATCGTTGAGGTTTCCATCTCTCCCTTTGTCTCTGAAATCAATACAAATGTATATTTTTAAAAAACTGGTACGAACAATGTAGTTATACACGCCATTTGGTTATGCACTGCAGTGGAATTTGATCTCATTTTATGCCGTGAGGACCTTTGAAAATCTAATGAAATCTATGGTGTAACTTCTCAGAAAATGCAAATAAGCATGAGTTTCAAAGTAGTTAGGAAGTTCAGTCACCCTGGACTCCAGACATGGTCTCTTGCCTTTCTCTGATCAGGAAACAGTTTTGAGCCTGAGCATTAAAAGAGTTCAGCAAATAGTATTTCTTCATTCACAAGCGGCTCTTCCAGTTGAGAACTGAGCCCACTAAGCCAGCCCGGAACCCTGGCACAGCACCTGGCCACAGGGAGAGGAGAGTGTAATTTGGGGGAGTGGGGGTGGGATTAAATTTAGTGTCTATGGGTGGTAAGATGAGGCACCTTTCTCAGAAATAACAACCGATTTTTAAAGTAAAAGAGATTGGTCTTTAGTGACCCCCACCCTCCCCCTTTTTTTTTTCATTTTCTGCCTACCCCCTTCCCACCTTTTAACCCTACATTTCAACAGAAATTCACAGGTATGTCTTTGGCAGGATGAAACTGATCGATTAGACCAGTGGTTCTCAACCTTCCTAAGGCCCCGACCCTATAAAACAGCTCCTCATGGGGTGGTGACCCCCAACCATAAAATGATTTCCGTTGCTACTTCATCACTGTCATTTTGCTACTATTATGAACTGTAATGCAAATATCTGATAGGCAGGATGTATTTTCGTTGTTACAAATTGAACATAAGTAAAGCATAGGGATTAATCACAAAACAATATGTAATTGTATATTGTGAAATATTTATTTCTCATTACAAATAAATGAAATTTTGTCTTGAATCGTGGTGTAGCATGGGTAACAGTCTTCATATGACAACAGTAAACTACATGGCTACACTTTGCTACACTGAGGAGCGGTGTATTGGTGCCTAAGACCATGGGAAATAGGTGTTTTCCAATAGTCTTAGGTGACCCCTGTGAAAGGGTCGTTCGACCCCCAAAGGGGTTACAACCCACAGGTTGAGAACCTCTGGATTAGAGTGACCCTCACTCATGTGGAGGAAGGGGAGGGCTGTTGCTATACCAGGTAAGAGTCAGCCTTCAGGCAGTTCCCCACAACCAAAGCAGCACAGTTATCTGCACACATAATGACTAGCCAGGGGGTTTCTGATATGGGTGGTGGGAATAGTTTGGGACAAAAACACCTTTCGAGTAATAATGGCTTTTTTTTTTAAGTAAGTTTTACATAATTTATGGTTGTTATATAGTCTCACACTTTCTGAAGTCCCCTCAGAAATATATGACTTTGCTTCCCACCAGAAGCCACAATGGGAGAGGAGCACCAGGGAAATAGGACTTTGTCTGCTTCCACCAGAAGCCACCATGGCAGGGAGCACAGGAAGGCCCATTTTGTAGAGAAGGAGATGGAGTCATTGAGCAATTACGTGATTACACCTCGGTCTTGCAGTTAGGAAGAGAGAGGGCCAGGACTTTCACCGGATCGGATCCTAAAGCCCCCTCACTCTTTGAGCTACCGCACAGGCAATCCTGTGGATAATATTTTCAATTTTCCGATGGCCCCTTCGAAGCCAAGATGCCCTGTGACTTCAGGGAGGGCAGAAGGTCACCCCAGGAGATGTGAGTCCCATAATCTTCTCTGTTTCTGGGTAACCTTAAGCTGGGTGTAGGTTGGGGTTGACAACTGCCTCCATCTGCTCAAAAAATGCGGCAAAAAACATAGATGTTGCTCTTACCGATGCCACCGCCAGAGCCAGGACACTGGTTGGAGCCAAATGGAGAGGGAAAGGCCGGTGTCTGAAGGCAATGGCACCTGCCTCCTTCCTCCACCCTCCTCCTGCTGCCTCACAGTTTCCCTGGCTGCTCAGAGCACAACACGAGTGTCCTCTGGACTCAGGGCAAACGTGCTGCTCTCAGAGCGTGGTCCCAGGACGGTAGCAATGGACTCCGCTGGAAGTGTTAGAGAAAAGCACTGATTCCAGGGGACATTAACTTCCCCTTTTCCTCCCTCTCTCCCCTCCCCCAACACCACCCACCCACCTCTCCTCACACCTTCTGGTCCAGGTTCTGGGGCTGGGCCCAGGAATTTGCCCTGGTAGCAATTTCCCAGGAAGTCCATCGTGGACATTCGAGTTTAAGGACTATTGCTCTAGAAACCAAGTCAGGCCAAAACCGGTTTGGCTCAGTGGATAGAGCGGAGGCCTGCGGACTCAAAGGTTCCAGGTTCGATTCCGGGCAAGGGCATGTACCTTGGTTGCAGGCACATCCTCAGTGGGGGGGCGTGCAGGAGGCGGCTGACCGATGTCTCTCTCTCATCGATGTTTCTAACTCTCTATCCCTCTCCTTTCCTCTCTGTAAAAAATCAACAAAGTATATTTAATAAAAAAAAAAAAAAGAAAAGAAAGAAACCAAGTCAGAACTTGAGAACCTGACGCATACCCATTTTTGAAAGACCTTGGGGAAAGCATGTCAATGAAAGCTGTCCTGTGGGATCTCTTTGACAACTCTTTCTTTAGCTGGGGATCCTTGGGTGCGTTTAAAAAACTGCACAAACCTGTGCATATGTCATCCCACTTCAATGTCCAAATGTGATCTACACATGCATACAGGCTGCTTTAATCTCTTTTCCCTTTTTGCACAGCGCTCACCCCCTTTCTCTCCCTGTCTGTGCTGATCTTCATCGGACCCCAGTAATCTGTATTGCAACCCAGTCTCCTTATAATCACGAACACACACACACACACACACACACACACACACACACACACATATACTCATACACACACACACACACACACACACACACAAGCACTCAAACCTACATGGAGGGCCGTTGCCTTCCGTATCACTATAATGGAAGCATAGTTGGCATTTGTGCTGTATCTTGCTTTTCTCACTCAACAATATCTAATAAAAAGCCTCCCACATTACAGGGTTGAACTCCAATTTATTCTCTTAAATGATTGCATGTGATTTCACAGCAGAGACACATCAGAACTCCTCAATCGCTCTGCTGTTGGCACACATGTCTCAGAGGCCCACCACCAGGCAGCGATCTTGGCAGTTTAGGTGCATGTCTATTTCTAGGGCATAGGTTTTTATACACCAGATAGAGGACTACATGTGTTTGCTCAAATCATAATTAATATTTTCCAGGTTAGAGTATATGTATTTTTATTTTTTAAAAAGTTTTCAACTTGCACGGAAACTGGTTTGGCTCAGTGGATAGAGCGTCGGCCTGAGGACTGAAAGGTCCCAGGTTCGATAATGGTACCTTTGGTTGCGGGCACATCCTCAGTAGGAGGTGTGCAGGAGGCAGCTGATCGATGTTTCTAACTCTCTATCCCTCTCCCTTCCTCTCTGTAAAAAAAAATCAATAAAATATATATGAAAAAATAAAAAGTTTTCAACTTGCTTTCCAAATAAGGTAATATGTGAATCAATTGAGCACCTGAGTACTCTTTTGTAACTTTAGACTTCTCGTTATAGAAATGTATGTTGGTAACAAAACACACCAAAAAAAAAGTATTTGGTTATATAAATGTAGCATGCTAAATTGTTCAATATTCTTTACTTTACAACATCCCGATGCAGTGGTTCTCAACCTTCCTAAGGCCACGACCCTTTAAGACAGCTCCTCATGTGGTGGTGTACCCCAACCATAAAATTATTTCCGTTGCTACTTCATCACTGTAATCTTGCTACTGTTATGAACTGTAATGTAAGTATCTGATATGCAGGATGTATTTTCATTGTTACAAATGGAACATAATTAAAGCATAGGGATTAATCACAAAAACAATATGTAATTGTGTATTGTGAAATATTTATTTCTAATGAGAAATAAATGAAATTTTGTCTTGAACCATGCTGTAGCATGGGTAACAGTCTTCATATCACAACAGTAAGCTACATGGCTACACTTTGCTACACCGAGGAGCGGTGTGTTGATTCCTAAGACCATGGGAAATAGGTGTTTTCCAATAGTCTTAGGCGACCCCTGTGAAAGGGGGTCCTTCCACCCCCAAAGGGGTTGAGACCCACAGGTTGAGAATCGCTGTTCCAATGTTTTGAGTTTTACTGATATTTCAGAGCCCAAGCGAACAGCAAGTCTTGAGTTCTGGGCGCAGTACAGGTGTAACCACAACAAACAGAAGCGGGCTGCCTTCAAGCGGGCTGCCCTCCACATGTTTCTTAGGTTTTAGAGAGAGAGATAGGCCGCTGGAGAGAGAGGCAGAGAAAAGCCTCCATACTTGCCGGGCCTTGCCAACAGCCGAATCTGGTAGGGCCAGTTTCTCAGCAGCTATAAATATGCAGCAGGACCGTCAAGGTCAAAGAACATTTTCTGAGAACAATGGGTATTCTCTTCATTCTTTTTTTTTTTTTATGACACTGAGAAGGGGTGGGGGAAGTGACCTTGCTGGATCCACACAGGCTTCCACCGGTCCCTGGGTCCCTGTTGGATTTGAACATCTGAGAGCGCCCCGTGAGGTCCAACCAGGTGCACACGTGCCCCGTGGCCAAGTCCCAAGTGCCCTTTAGCCCACAGAAAAGGCCAGGGTTCCAAACTGGGTGGTAAAGGGAGACTGCAGCCAGAGGAGCTGGGGTAGAAGCAGAGACCGGGGAGAGAGAGCCTTCTTCGGCCTGGGAGCCTCCGGGAGAAAACCGGCTCCGGGAGGGAAGAAAAGACACACACCTAGGGGAGCTCGCCCGGGCCGACTTGCTGTGGAAGCACATTCCAGGAAAATCTTAAGAGATTACTTTAATAATAAACCATGCATTCTTCAGCAAGCCATCACGGGATTAACTACCCCTTTCCTGCTGGGAATGCAGTCATCAGTTTTCTTTTTCCCCCTTCTCCCTCCCAGGCAGGTTCTGTGCCCCGGGGGTGGGGGGTAGCCAGGCAAGGATCAGGGTTTGAACCATCGCCTGGAATTTTCCTCGCCCTGACTTCCTAACCCTTCACTTCTGGGCGCTCAGAAAACACCTCGGTGCGGGCAGGGTTAACGTCTGGGTGGGTTTGGCTGTGATGCTCCTGGCTGCAGGGATGTTCATTTGAGACCTAGGGAAAGGATGGCCTGCGGACTGAAAGGTCCCAGGTTCGATTCCTGTCGAGGGCACACAGAAAATGTGTTCCTCCCGCCAGGGAGAAGAGGGTTAAATTGATTTTTTTTCTTTCTTTCTTTCCTTTTTTTTTTTTTTTTCCTCTCATCTGAGCAGGACGCTGAAGTACTGCCAGAAGCAATATCAGCGCCTCAGAGAATAAAAATACACTCCGAATGGAGTTCTCCACTGTCAGCTCGTCGGGTTTCTGGGAGAGGCCACAGAGCGGGCCGTTTGAAGCCGGAGGTGTGAGCCCTCGGCCTCCATCCCAGCCTCTCTTCCGCCTCCAGCTCCTCAAAGATGAAATCATTCTCGGCCGCTGGCTTCTCAGACGGCTCCTTTCCCCTTGGTGGGGTAGAGCAAACAGCAGTTAACATTTCTCGGGAAGAGTTTGATGATTCAAAAAAAAATCGGTTGTGGGGGGTCACTTCAGAGTTGGGAAAGCAGGACAGATGGAGGGGTCAGAGAGACCCAGTTTTATTTTGTTGTTTTTGATGGTCCAAAGCCTTGATTGGCCTGAGATGGGCGGTCATGTTTCAGTTACTGAGCCTAAGAAGGGAAGGCATCCCCTGGAAGCTAAAGAGCTATGTCCTAGGACGTCCTAGATGGAAGGTCTCTGCATCCATGTTACAGACACCATCCCCAGACTAAGTGTATATACCTCTTGCCATTCACTTAGTCTTTCTTTCTTTCTCTTCCTTTCTTTTCTTTCTTTTTTCCTTCCTTTCTTTCTTTTCTTTCTCTTTCTCTTCCTTCCTTCCTTTCTTCCTCTTCTTTCTTTCTCTTTCTCCTTTCTCTTTCTTTCTTTCTCCTTTCTTTCTTTCTCTTTCTTTCTTTCTTTCTTTCTTTCTTTCTTTCTTTCTTTCTTTCTTTTTCTCTCTTCTTTCTGTACCTTCATCTCTTCCTCCCTCCCTCCCTCTCTCCTTTCTTCTTTCTTTCTCTTTCCTTTCCTTCTTTCCTTCCTTCCTTCCTTCCTTCCTTCCTTCCTTCCTTCCTTCCTCCCTCCCTTCCTTCCTTCCTTCCTTCCTTCCTTCCTTCCTTCCTTCCTTCCTTCCTTTTCTTTCTTCCTTTCTCTCTTTCTTTTCTTCCTTTAGTACATCACCTCAGAGGAACGAGGAACGGTGGGAACTGTCAGTAAAAGCCTCTTCAGCCGGGCGCCCTCGGTGTGCGGGGACCAGACAGGTGGCAGACAGACAGCAGGATCCCGGAGGGACCGTGTGCTCCTGCCACCGCGCTGGGCGGCTCCGTGCCCCGGGCACCGGGGCTGATCCCAGTCTGACCCACTGGAGCAGCGCAGGGGCTGCCACTCACAGGGAGCTGCCCCCAAATTACACAGCGGCTTCCAGCCGGGCCAGGCTTGGACCACAAACTACATCCTTGGTGTCCCAGGAGCCCGATCTGAACCCCCCGTTTCCAGAGGCAAAAATGCAAATGCCCTGGCCTTGGCTCGCTCCTGCAGATCGCTAACCCCTTCCCCTCCGGCTCTCCCTGGAAGGCCTTTGCACACCCCTGAGCGCACGCGCGCTCCGACCTTAAAAAATGGGGCAGAGACAGGGTTTTCAATGAGAGGATGATTTCACACTTCTGAAAAGTACCGGAGCTTCCGGGGTGGGGTGTCCGGGATCTGACCACGTGGGGAGATGGGTTCTCAGTGGTCCAGGCTCACCTAGATGAGCCGGGGAGCATATATAACCTCGCCTGCTGCGCACGTCCATGGTTTCTAACGTTTTATTATTTCTCCCGTCTCCCATTTTTCATGGCGTGTGGGAAACAGTATAGACATCCGTACAGATAAAGGCATGTCATACATGCACACACGGATGCGCACGCATGTAACCAGTGTGCACCCGGCATACAGCTTGTGTGGGCAGGTGAGACAGCCGGGAACACCGCTGTGGCTATGGGTTTCACCACGAAGGACTGCGTTTCTGTCTGTCTCTATGGGGTTCTGTTCCACGCACCAATGCAGGGAGGTTTACCCGTACCCATGCCCACAGGGAGTTCCCACCCACCAGGCCAGCGCACCCCCATCTGCCAAGGCGGCGGCGGCGGGGACCCCAGTCCCTCCAAAGGGGGGGCAAGCGCGCGCGTCCATCCAGCCAGAGACACAGCAGCAGCCGCAGCAGCAGGTCTGAGCGGGGAGCCGCCTCCCGCCGGGAAAGTCGGGCGTAAAGGCGGCCCTTTGTCCGCAGAGACACCCCGACGGGGCTCGGGGACTCCGGGTGCCACCTCCCTCCCGGCTCCCGGCCGCGATCCGGGCCGGAACCGGTGGGCCGGAGGCCGGGTCCTCCCCCACCCCCTGCCCCGCGGACTTGCCCTTCTTCCTTGTCCTCACGTGCCCCCGCCCCGCCCATCCCGGCTCCCCGCACCCCCGCCCCTTCGCCCCGGCTCCCCGCGCCGCGCCCGGCTCCCCGCGATCGCCCCCCGCTGGCGGCCCCGCGCCCCGTGGTGCGCTCTGGCCGGCTCCCCGCCGCGCGGGCGCACAAACAGTTAAGTTGGGAGCCGCCGCCGGCACGCCGAGGGGGAGTCGCCGTCCCGGCCGCACCGGCAGCGGCGCATTCCCGGGCGCGCGGCCGCCGCGTCTGATCCCCGCCTCCCGGCGGGCGCGGCGGCTCCGGCTATTTAAGCGCGGCCGCCGGTGCGCGGCGCGGCTGCCGAGGCTCGCGGGGCCGGTCATGCTCGCCCCGCACGCGCGCTAGCCGCCGCCAGCCCGTGAGTAGCTCTGCGCCCCCCTGCGCGCCTTGGGGGGGCTCCCTGGGGGCTCCCCCTTTTCCTTTCTTTCCCTTTCTGGGCTGGGTCCCGCTGCGGGGTGCAGACAGCGGGGTGTGGGGAGCGGGGGACGGGGCGGCGGGGCATCCCGGCAGGCACGGAGCCGGGGGCGCACGGGGGAGGGAGGGTCCATGGATGCGCCCCCTTTTCCTTTCTTTCCCCTCCTTCCCCTTCCTGGGCTGGGTCCTGCTGCGGGGTGCAGACAGCGGGGCGGGGAGCGGGGGACGGGGCGGCGGGGCATCCCCGGGGGACGGAGCCGGGGGCGCACGGGGGGCGGCGGCGGGGCGGCCGCGCGGCCTGACGCGCCAGGAACGCGGCCGCGGGAATGCGCTCACCTTCGGGCCGCGCTGCGGGCGGCCGGCGGGTGACACGTCCCCGCAGCGCGCCTGCCTTTGTGTGTGTGTGTCTGTGCGTGTGTGCGTGTGTGCGGGGCTCTGCGGGCAGCACCCCCAACCCTGGGACTCGGGGGGCCGCTGGCTCCTCCTCCTCCTCCTCCTCCGGGGGGCAGCTGAGGTTTGCACCCGGTGACAAAGGCGGGGCACGGGTCTGCGCGCCCCGGGGAGCGGTCACCTGGCCGCTGACCGCCGGCGGCATTTCGGATTCGGATGGAGTGTGCGGGGTCTGGCACCCACCGCGGGGAGCCCGTGTCTGCCGCCCCCCAAAACGGAACGGACTTGTTTTCCACCCACCGAGCCCGCCCCGAGCGAGCGGGGAAAGGGGGTCTGCCTGCCTGCCGGCTGGACCCCCGTGGACCCCTGGCTGGAAGGCTAGGAAAGTGGGGGAGCAGGGTGGGGGGGGGCAGATGGAGGGGGAAGGAAGGGGTTAAGGTCTGGGAGCCCCAGCCAGCCAGCCTAGCGGTCCGCTCGCATAGAGCGGACTCTGTTATTTGTTCCTGGTCCTTTCTTCTGGGCTGCTTTCTGCGCCTGGAATTCGGGTCCTCGCTCAGTCTGTCTCTCTGTCTCTGTCGCTCTGTCGGTCGGTGTCAGCAGGGGAGCTGTTGGCGTCCACAGGGAAATTTAACGGGATTCAAAACACTTCAAGAATCTGGATGGTATCCCCCCCCCCCTTCCCCGGACTCCCCACCTTTTCCTCTCTCTCTGAAGCGTGTGTGTGGAAGGAAGAGAGAGGCGCTCTGTGGAAGGAGCGGAGCAGAACGCCGCTTCCAGACACATGGAAAGACTTAGACGCGATGGAGGGGCGACTTCATGCATAGTAAAGGCTGTTATGGCGCTATAAAGCGACTTAATGAAAAAATCTCGGGCTCTAATCAGGCCAAGCAGGGGAGTGTGTGTGTGTGTAGGAGAGGGGGGAGCAGGAAGACAGAAGGAACAGGGACAGAAGGCAGAAGGAACAGGGACAGAAGGCAGAAGGCACGGCCGAGGGAAGAAAGGGACACAGATGCCTTCAAGACATCTGAGAAGGTCCCTAGAATGGCTTTGGGATTTTTATCATTGACCTCCCCGGCCACCGGCTGGAACTGGCTCCCCACCCCGGGAGCATCTACTCCCCCATTGGGGAGGGAGGATCCACCTGGGACGGGAGAGCCAGGCAGCCACCGAAGGCTTGTCTCCTTGCTGTGTGACAGCTCCACGCGTGGTCTGTCACCCCAGCGGCCAGACCTTGGTCAGGGGCTCTGCTCTGAGCCTGTTGCCCACCACCCCAGGTGCCATCTGCCCCTGGCTGCAGGCAGACCAGCCTCAGTGACCAATGATGCTGTAGGAAAGTGTATCGTCTTGGGAATTCAGGACTATGTGGCACGGAGGTCTCCTTAATCTTCGGGGAAGGACCTGTAGGGGGAAGTGCTGGGTGCGTGGCAGTAAGGCATCCACACGACACAAGCCAGTGTGCCCTGGGGACGGTCTGGAGAGCACGAAGGAGACCTAGCGGTGTTTGTGGTTCTGGGACAGATGTCTCCTTCTACATTCTCAATCCCTCTTCTCCCAAAGCCAATTGGGTAATTGTCCTGGAGGTAGTTGAATAAAGTAACGGCTCCCTTCCCTTCCCTTCCCTTCCCTCTGTCACCTCTGTCCCTTCCTAGATGACTCCCCCAGAAACCAGTTCTTCTGGAGGTGGCCCCTCCCACTCTCTCATGAATGGCCAGAGCAGGCCGATGGCAGAGAATGTCTTCCAACTTTGACCCGGGACACGGGCCTCGTGGCCGCTCTCGTGATCTCCGGCCCAGTGGCTCTTCCCCTGAGGTCAGGAGGAGCTGGCCTGCTCACCGCCTGGCCTGCTTCGCT
Source organism: Lasiurus borealis (assembly GCA_004026805.1). Classification (NCBI taxonomy): domain Eukaryota; kingdom Metazoa; phylum Chordata; class Mammalia; order Chiroptera; family Vespertilionidae; genus Lasiurus; species Lasiurus borealis. Next base: position 35,522 of record PVJN01018451.1, read on the forward strand.
GGAGACAATCCCGAGTCTGCATTTCCACTCCAGACTCTTCATAGTTTTAGATGAACCCAAAGTCCAGATTCTTAGGCATGAAGCTCATCGGTTCGTTGCCTTGCTCGAAAGGTTGAACGAGTTTCAGTCCCTCCTTTTGGGTCGGAGGGAATGGCTTTGCAAGACACATGTGGGACTCTACATGGGACAGGGGCCTCTGCCGCTGCTGGTGGGCTGCTTGGGGGTGGGGTGCATTGGCTGGCCGGGCCTGCGTTCCCCGGAGGTGAAGAGAGCAGGAGAGCAAAGGCCTTGCCATGTGGCTCCTGGCAGGCAGGAGGCTCTGTGGCCACATGGGCTCTTGGTGGCCCAGCTGCTCCTTTCTAAGTCCGCCCTCAGGTGCCATAGCCTGACCTCGCTCCCACCGATGTTTTTCACCTGGAATCGTTTCATGAGTTTCTCTTCCTCACTGTCTCCTGACTTGAGAACCTAATTCATGCTCTTGCTCTACCTGGTTTGGCTCAGTGGATAGAGCATCAGCCTGCGGACTGAAGGGTCCCAGGTTCGATTCCGGTTGAGGGCACATGCCCGGGTGGTGGGCTCAGTCCCAAGTAGGGGCCATGCAGGAAGCAGTCCATCCATGATTCTCTCTCATCATGGATGTTTCTCTCTCCCCCGCCTCTCTGAAATCAGTAAGAATCTATTTTTTAAAAATAATTCACACTTTTCTGAAAAACAAAGCTAAGATGCTGCATGCTTATCTCTTGGGGGGTTAGTCGCCCTCGTGGCCCTCCAAACGTTCCTCCCCCAGGAAAAAGCCCTGAAAGCAGGCTGGCTGTGGAGGTTTTCGTGACTGACCTGGCACATCAGGTTTCTGCCCCCCAAACAGAACCAGAATGAGAGCTAGACTGGCGACACCTGAGGGGCAGGATGCGGTCACACCTGGTGCTGCTGTGACCTTCTGCCGTTGACGTGGCCAGAGTGGGCCCAAACCTCACTCAGGTGAAATGGCATCAGGGAACAGTAACTCATGGGGACTGTTCCTCGCTCGATTGATTGTGTGACTCAGAAGGGAGGCAGGTCAGCAGGTCATCAAGTCTCCTCCTCTTCCAAAAACATGCTAAAACCGGTTTGGCTCAGTGGATAGAGCGTCAGCCTGCATACTGCAAGGTCCCAAGTTTGATTCCAGTCAAGGGCATGTATCTTGGTTGCAGGCACATCCTCAGTAGGGGGCGTGCAGGAGGCGGCTGATCAATGTTTCTAACTATCCCTCTTCCTTCCTATCTGTGAGAAATCAATAAAATATATATATGTATATATATATATATATATATTTTAAAAAACTGCTCATTCTGCTGAGGGAGACAACCGGTGCTGAGTGTGGACACAAAGGCCAGCCCAGGCCGGTTTCTGCCTCCCGCCCACCACGACCAGGGAGCCGCTGGGAGGGTGGGTTCTGGAATCCCATTGCCTCCCAAGGTCTCGGTTCAAATCCCAGCCACACCGCTGCTGCTTACCTGCCCTGGAGTAATGGCCCCGCCTCTCCGTCCTTCTGCTTCCTTATCTGCAGGAAGTAATCATTCCTCCTCCTGGTTCGCTGCGCAGACTTCACCTAACGTGCTTAGCATACTTCACCCTCCTGACTTAGAAATGGATGTTTTCTTCTGTTTTTGCCCCTTGAGCAACCGACTTGCGTTATCTCTGTGAGAACTGAACACAGGTTGGTGACTCTTTGTCACCATTGGACACCGCTGGTCTTACCTGCAAGAGGCGGATCACTCAAGCACTTGCGGTTAACAAAGCCAGCCCGTGTGCTGCGCTCACGCTAGAACACACAGGGAGTTACTCCCTGTTCCCTGCCCGGGCAACCTGCAGTGGGGTTCCGTCAGGCTGGCCTCCTCTGCTCTCACCCCACTCGGGCTCCCTCTGAGCGGGGCAGCCCTCCCCCCTGCAGTCAGCATTAGAGCAGAAGGAAGTGGGAAGGGAGGGAGCATCCGCGCTGAGCTGAGTGACGGGGCTGGAAGGAAAATATCTTCGGAGGCAGGCGGCCCTTTGCTATCACTGCCCGCATAGCTGGGCAGGTTGCCATGGTTATTCCCTTTCCCAAACCCCTCTCCTACTCTGGGGTAAGCAAAATCTGAACAAATCACTTCCTAGTCTAAAAATGGAAGTTTTTTTTTTTTATCATTATTATTAAGCTTCTCTCTGCCCACCTCATCCCTTTCCTCATCTTTTAAACTTATTTGAACTCTACTACTTAGTTGACTAACTCTGTTTGTTACATCATCAAGATAGCAAAGCATTAAGACTTGTGAAACTTGAGGAAGATAAAAGCTGTTGCCTCAATATAGAAGCAACCTGGCAGTGTTTCTCTGCTCCCATAACGTATAACTCAGGGCAAGTGGCCTTTAACTGCCCTACACCGGTGAGAATTCTGAGCGAACGGGAAAGGCCATTGTGTTCAGCTGCAGGGGAGATGCTAAGAGGCAGCGTGCAGGAGGGTTGTTCCGGAGATGTTTTTAAGTAGCCACAGAGGAAAGGGAGCAGGGAGCAGAGTTAAGAGTCCAGGAAAATCTAGGTTTAAAACCTTGTACAACTCAGAAGAAGTTTGGGTGAGGGTTTCTCTGGCTAAAAACCTATTTCTCCCTAGCAATGTGATGTGAAGTCTCACAATGAAGCAGACTTAGATCTTTATGTGACAGATGAACGGCTGCCGTTAAGTTCTCGTTTAACAATCAGATTAATGCAGCCTTCCACTTCGGACACTTGGCAGGCGCGGCCTGTATGTCACAGCTCCGGAGAACTCGTGGGAGGCAGTGGCTCTCAGAGTGTGGTCCCCAGAACAGCTACCTCAGCGTCACTTGGGAACTTGGAAACTTGTTAAAAATGCAAATTCTTGGTTCCCCTCCCGGAACCACTGAACCAAACTCTAGCACTGAGGTCCATCCAGCTGTATTTCAACAAGAGCAACACGTGATGATAGAGTAACTTGCATAGCTCAATTGCTTTATAAGTCCGTTGTTTGATGGAAAGTATAATGAAGTATCTGAATTCCTACGGTTATGGACATAATAAAGCAAAACATTGAAATAGAGCTCGGTCTAACTGAAATCTTGGGAGCAGAAAGATGCAAAAGCACAGGCCTCGAGAGTTTTCCCTGCTATCTCCACTCTCACTTTCTTGATCGCAGGGAAATCGATGTCCTCCTTGGTTTTATATTATCGCCTCCTTTCTAAATCGTTCCCCCCTCTCTGGGGTTTTTAACGAGCCTAATTAATCTCCATTTATGAGGAGACTTCCCAGTTACTTCTTTCAAAAAAAAAAGATTCTAGTAAACTAGACCATTACCCTTGAGCCAGATGGTTTTCTCGAACCTATAAAATTTTTTATTTTGCTTTTCATGCCATGCTCGGAATGCAGATGA